>VUQH01047123.1:0-15023 GCA_015106775.1 Etroplus canarensis
CTGCCTCCCATTCTTTGAAAAACTTCAGGAACCACAAGTAGGTCTGCACTCTGAGAGAGAAGAGCTCTAATGGGAAACTATGGTACAATGAGGTCTTTAAGATAGGATGGGACATGATTGTTCAAGACTTTGTAAGTGAGAAGAAGGATTTTAAATTTTAAAAGTTTTTAAGAGTGAACCTTTGCAAACAGTCACATAGAGGTCATAATAAAATCTGACATTTCATTTCTCAGATTTCACTTTTGTTTCATCTGCAGTCACATTATGAACTTCACTATTTTAGATAAGCTGAAGTCCGATTGAAGAGGAACTTCATTGTTGTGCAGATTGTGTTCAAACAGGCACAGCAGAGGATGAGGATCAGGGAGATCCCCCTGAGCAGGACTTAATGAGTGAGGTCAGTCTCCTGCGTCACACTGCGAATGAAGCGCTGGTTATGTGGTGCGACGCCCACAGAGTTTCTGCACGGTTGGTCAGAAGCCTGTGAGGTCACACGTTCTCTCAGTGCTTCGTCATATCTGTGGCTGCTTTCCATTAGAAACTTCGCACACACAGAAACATGCTTCCAAATGTGATGAATAAAAAGAGACAAACAGCTTCATTCTGCAGCATTCAGCCTCCCACACACATCCCCACCGTGTGAAAACTGCAGAGCTTACTGCTCCCCAAAACTCTGGAGAACGTCTAGAAATCAGCTTGCAGAGCTTCCGCATCACACAGCAAGACGAACCCTAAACTGGCTTCAGAATAAAGGAAAGTCCCACTTCACAGAGCTGCTGAGCACCCAGTCCTTACACTGTTTTCCAGTGAAGTGTCTTTACTGCTTTAAACTGCCACAGCTGGATTGCTTATTGAGATTCTTTGAATCTGCTGTGAGATCTGGTTTAGTTCTGAAGACCAGAGTGAGATTTTTCCAAAATGTTCTCCAGTATTTCTGAAAACACCTTATTTAGACATATTTAAACCTCTGCAGTCTGCAGTATAACTGTCTTTTCACCTCGCCTTGTTTGGTGTCATTTTCATCATCACAGCCTCATTTTGACAAACATTATTAACACATTGGACCCAAAATCACACAAAAACATAAAATCTGAGCAGTAAAAAGTTTGTTTTTTTATTCTGAAGTCACAAAAATGTCTAACAAACCTTTTTTATAACTTAGAATTAAAATATAAAGTGTGCATTTCAAAAAGCTAAGCACAAATCTAGCAAACAGCAAAAATATAACAAGTTTTTACATCAAAATGCAGGAAATGTCTCTGGAGTTTTTATATGACTATTTACAAAACAATGAGGTGTCACAATGAGATAAAACACAAACACACAGGGACACACAACACATTATCATATCTCTGGTTTTACTTTGCTCATCAACACGATTTAGAAACTGGTTTATAATTTGAAGTCGGCACTTTCAACACGAGGCTGCATCTTGCAGCTATGTCATGTGATTTGCAGTCATGTGACTGGATACCAGAGGGTTTTAAACCACCTCTAGAAAAGTTCAGAAAACTCTGTCATGAATGTATGACACACTGAAGTGCCTTTATCCAGCTGTTTCAGTCATGTGATCCCATCTGACTGTTCAGTAAAGAGATCAAAGAGCTCATCAGTAGATGCTTTATGTTGGTTTCATCATGTCATCGGTTTCTGTTTCTGGTTTGTTCCACACATTCCTTTGTCAACACGTGGATGTCGTGAATGTCAGCTTTTTAAATTCGACTGCTGAAACCTCTGACTTTTAAAATTCTTCATATATTTAAAATTAAAATGTTTGTTCATATAATGCTTATGTTTAGAGCACTTTGAAGCTTTTGTCTCACAGGGATTACTTTTAAATAAGTTTGCATTACTGTGTTAAACACTGTTTCCACTTTCATGCTGATGTCAGCCTTTACCAAATTTCCTTATATGTCATCTGCTACAGACACAGCACACCCTATAGCCCCTCAGCAAGCTTCCAGAAGCTGCTACATCAGAGGAAAGTGGGCTTTAAGAATGAGGTCCTGAAAGGGAGAGGATCTTAAAAAAAAAAGGGGCTGCATAATGAGCTGGATTATTTTGAACTCTAAATCATAACAGGCTGCTCTAGTAAAATCCAAAAATAAAACTGGATAAGAGCAGAACTGTTTTTTCTTAAATCAGCAGTGACGCCTACAAGTCACTGAGTGACTGCTTTATCTTTCTGTGTTATTACCTTTTTAGTGTATAAATCTTTTATATTTTGATGCATATATATTGCAGAGCTTTTAGAATAAAAAATACTCAGAGCCAGTTAATAGGCAGAATATCTGAGAAGAAATCTCAGATATTAAAGTTGTATGCTTGAGTGAAACAAACTAAAAAAAACCAAAATCTGAAGCACTATTTTGTTTCCACAGCATCTGTTTATTCAGACTATGGAAAGAAAATCTCCAAAATATACATTTAAGTTTTATTTTACTGTTTCAAATGAAGCCATTTAATATGAAAAATGTAATTTGCTTGTTAAAAAATGACGTTTTTAAAACCTGTTACACTAAAAGGATTATTTGACTTTATGTTTCATGGTGGTATCTGTTAAATCTTTTCACCCTGCTAGCTGCTCCCTCCAGTAGTCATTTATTAAATGTGCTTTTTCACCTCACTGTGAATATGAACCCTCTGGAGTCGATGGACGCACTAAGAGTCTGGATCACGTGACCGAACTCTTGCTTTTATGCGTGGGGGGCTGCAGTCCCCGCCCACTCTCATGTGCTTTAGATGCACGGGCCTAAAAGCAAGAGTTGGGTTGTGTGGTGCAGACACTCCTGCACGTCTGCCGAATCCAGAGGGTTAAATGTTTAAAGGGCTTCCAGTGTAGAAACCGAGACAGTGCTGAAGATAATTTGACCTCTACTGAATGTCATATTTTCACATTTGTTTTGCTCTGTAAAGCGGCAGACGTGAGTTACGCACAGGCCGTCCACATGTTGTAGCTGTTTACTGTCACCAGGGGGCAGTGTCACAAATAACTGTTTGCTGTTGTTGGTTCTTCAGCCAGCCCCGGCATAGATCAGTTTTATGCTAAACAAAGAGCTGAAGTGAAACGATGTAAAGTATCCACTGCAGCCTCGCTGTGCTTTTTGTTCTGATTTGTTTAGTCTTTGATGGTTTTGTGGACTTCTCCCTCTAACTGGGAACTCCGCCATTGCTCTCCGCCTGTCCCAGACCACTTTTCAACCAATCAGCATTCAACCTACGCGTTGAGTCATCTGCATCGAGCTACTATGTGTTGGCTTTTTGGAGGACTGCACAGCTACATGTCTGCGTTGGTTGCATTCCTGTTCGCGCTGGCTGCAGACGGACACGTGCACTGTACCATAAATCCCACATTAGTCAGTGCACATGCCCCAACCTGCGTGCAGCCTGTTGCAGATGCTCCATAATCCTATCAAAAACTGTTAAGTGTTACCGAAACAACAAACCTTGGGTGACGAAAGACATCAAAGCACTCCTCAACAGGAAGAAGTGCTTTCAGAAATGGAAACAAGGAGGTCAGAACAGTTCAAAGGGAACTAACGACATCAATCAGAGTGGCCAAGGGCAATTACAGGGGGAAGCTGGAGTGGAAACTCCAGCAGAACAATATGAGGGAGATCTGGAGTGGCATGAAGACCATCATTGGTTTGAGAGCAAACGGTGGCAGAGGAGTTAAAGGCAGCGTAGACTGGGCCAGTGATCCAAATCTGGTTTTTTTTATAAGGTTTTACTCTGCGGCTGCTGCTCACACCTCCAGTCTTCATGCTGCTTGCTTGCAACCACCAGTCACTCTGTCCCTGCCCTCATCTCCTCTTCATGGTCTCTCAGCTTCCTCCCACCCATGGCACTCTTTACACCCTCCATCCCAACACCTCTACTCCTCCCCCACCTCCTGTCACCTTCGCTGACAGCTGATGAGACTCCACTCTTGGATGAGCTGCATCACTGACTGACAGCTGATGAAGAGTCTCTGTTGACACTCATCTATCATCAGAAAAATGGAAGGGAACAGGACGGTGTCCATGCTGAGAGAAGACGAGCTGTGTCCCAATAGTACAGAGTCTACCATCATCCCTCTGTGTTCCTCTGGATCTTTCTCATGGACTTCCAGAGACAGACATTTTTGTCCTATTTTGCCTCCACAGCCAGTCTTTATTCAAACTCTGGAAAGAAAATGTCCAAAACACACACACTGAATTTTATTTTACTGTTACAAATGAACACATTTGATATGATAATATCTCATTTGCATGTTAAAACATAACATTTTAAAAAAGCTTATACTAAAAGGGAGTTGTCTTAATTTAAATGTCACGGTGATATCTGTTAAAATCTGCTGTTAACAGAAGATGAGTGACCTGAACTCAGACTGGACTGACACCACTCATTAGATGCACTTCATCTCACTGCATGTTTATGTAAGTTTTAATGCAGGGGACGAGGCGGTACTGAAAATCTGACCTCTAAACGACATTTTCACATTTGTTTTGTTCTGTAAAGCTGCAGAGGTGAGCTACATTTTTATTATTATATCCAATGAAATGTCTTTTAAACTTCCATCCATCACTCTGAGACTCCACCACTTAGTTCACTGTACAGAAGCCACCACCAGGGGTCTTGTGATCTGCGTGATGACTGTGAAACAAACATCTGTGAGGTCTGTCTGTGCCGAGCAATGAGGCCACGTTTCTTTCAAATCCTGTTTCTGTCATCGCTCTTCCTCTCGGTGTAAACTCCCCCTTCCTCCCTCTTCCCTTTTTCTCGCCTCAGTGGTTCAGGATCAGAGGTGGAAGTCTGATGCAGAGATAAGGCCGCCGTGTTTTTCCCCTAACGCAAAGCCAAAGTTCAGCCTGTCCTCTCAAAGGCAGGTGCCACAAACACCCACTCAGTCTCAGTCTGTCAGCTCAGTCAGGCGACGGTTCGCAGAGTCTGGTAACCTCTCCTCTTCTGTGCTCGCAGCAGAGGCGTCTGAGTGTCCACGTCTCGAGATGAAACCATCCCGCCTCCTCGGCGGAGGTGCACGCGCGTCCATCCGTAGACCAGACAGTTTAAGAAGCCCTGAGAGGCCGAGGTCAGAGCCTGAGGACAGAAGACATGCTGGAGTCACTGCAGAGGCACAAAACGCACAACAGGAATACATCTCAGCTCATCAAACCTCTGTGTTCACACTGTTTCATACCAGCGATTTTGAACAGTCAAGCCTTTATAACCGGACACATGCTGAGAAACATTTCAGCCAAACAATAAGTATTCTGATTCTGATTAAACGAACACGCAAGCCTTGAGGAAAATCAGAAAACACTCCCTATGCAGGAACCTCAATTTAATGTAACTGCAGTATTTTTGCAAATGCATAAAACAAAGGACTCAAGGAGGACCTGAGCCTGTGACACAAAACCACAGAAAAATATCTAAAAGAGATGCAAAATGAACAAAAAAAGGTTCAGCTGACCCGGAAAAGAAATTATAAATGACAAACATAAAATAACCATAAAACAGAAGAACAGAAATAACCACCAATCAACCACAAGAAGATACACAAAGAATCAAAAAGATAATTGGTGACCAAAAAAAGAGCACATAAATTTAGTGAAAACATACAGATCAGGAAAAGATAGTATGAACTACAAAAACATCAAAACAAGCAAAAATCACGCACAAAGGAACCTGCAGACACAAACGAAGCTCAACACGACACAAAAACATGAAAAAAAACAAAAAGAGGAATAAATGAAGCACAAAGTTACCAAAAAGAAAGTACAAAATGACCAAAAAACACACAAAAGAGACACAAATCAACTACAAAGAGACAATAAAAAAGGTGAAAATTGGAAACAAAAAACAAAATGAGTCTATTCATCCATTCACACAAGCACGGAGAAAACATGCAAACTCCACACAGAGGGGCCTAAGTTGGCCGGCTTCTGGATTCAAACCTGGACCATCTCGTTGTGAGGCAACAGTACTAACCACTGTGCCACCAAAACATGGTGAACTATGCCTGACCAGGGCGAAGCCAGAGGAAACTCTGGTGGAAGCCCGTCACAGTCCTGACGTGCAAAATGAGGCTAAAAGATTCAAAATAGGTCAAAAAAGACCAGAAAAAGGCGCAAAAGAACCAAAAACGGGCAGAAACAAACTAAAGAGGTCAAAAAATGTAAAGATGCCAGTTGACCAAAAGGCACCAAAGATTAACAAAATGTTAGATGATAAGGAATGGAAGAATACATAAAGATGATAAAAACACAGAAATCTAGCAAAAAGAAATACAAAGATTAAAAAAAGACACAAATAAATCAAGAGAACCAATAGTACCAAAAAGAACGTCCACAAAGAGAAACCAAATGTCCACATAAACCACAGAGAAACCAACAATTACTGCAAAAAAGACTGAAATGTTCTATTACTCAACAATTTGGTCTCATTTAGGGCTAAAAGGAAGCCAACACACTTCAGTGTCACCGCTGTCTGTGTCTCTGACTGACCTGCAGTATGTAGAGGACGACCCCAGCCTTGCCCTGACACGCCGAGGGATCAGCCACCCGCAGGAAAGCCAGAGCCACCGCTGAGGAAATGAAACAGAACACACACTGAAACCTCGCCAACTGCTTCTGTCATCATGAAAGACCAATCAGAATCACCGCTGAAACTCAGCCTCAGGATGAGGACACGAACCTGGACCCCAGCAGAGGACGAAGATCAGTGGGTACAGGAGCATCTTCCAGTCCATCACACGGAACGAGGCTCGCTGCTCGCTGCCCAGGTAACCGTTAGAGGTCACGACCCGCCGGTAAATATGACGGGCTTTTACCACGAGCCCCTGGAGGAGGAGAGGAGAGTTTATCACCTCTATTTGCTGTTCTGTACAAAAATATCCTTTCATCCATGTAATGGGTGAAAACTCACTGAGATGCAGACAAACGTCAAGAGGACAGTAGCGAGGAAGACAATGAAGTGGTAGATGCGTAGCCATTTGCAGGCTGGCATTAGCGGTTGGTGATCCGGGGTCAGGTACAGCGCTCCGGTGTGCATCATCAGACACCTGGTTTGATTTGGACACGAAGTACTGAGCTTCTGTGTGGAATGAAAACTTTTGAATGTCTTCCTGACTTTGATGCACCTGAACGGGTTGGGTTCTATCCTCACCTGAAGGGTTCGCTGAAGTTTGTCTGGCACTGGCTGAGGTTTCCCTTTACGATCACGGGCATCATCAGTAGCACAGGAACCAGACTGCAAACACACAGAGGAGGTCCCAACACACTGTGAGCGTTACCCTCTGACAGCGTAGCTGGGAGTGTATTTAAATGGATCCCGCTGGATGGAAAGGTTAGGACAACTTCAGACAGGAACAAGAACGTCACCAATAGCTGGTAGCAACTCACCATGAAAGCACTGCAATGATTTTACCCATTGTGCTCACTCTGTTGGAAACCTGTACAAAAAGATGCAAAAATATGACTTAGCCAGGCAACTTCTGGACATGAAAATACTCTCATAAACTAACAACAAGTTAATCAGCTAGAATACCCCATGAAGCGTACGAGAGCAAAGGACCGAGTCACCCTATCAGGGACAGGGTTACTAGGGTCCCACCCTAGCCCAGTAGAGCTACATGGTCCCACCACCTGCCCGTGTAAACTCTACTCGGTGGTAGGCATTAGGTGTAAGGTGGATTGTGGTGAGACCCTGACAGTCCAATCCCTGGCTGCCAAAATTGGCTACAGTCATAGAATGTCATCTTTATATCTTTATTCCTATCTTTATATCTGGTACCATTGTTGACGTTTGTGTGTGTGTATTGCCATTGTGTCTTTGTGTACAATGAGAGATCTGAACACCGAAACAAATTCCTTGTGTGCACAATCATACTTGGCCGATGAACTTGATTCTGATTTCATATGTTGAAGAGCCTGAGTTAGTGCACAAGGCTCAGAGAAAGGTGGAGACATGATGGACTCCAGTCCTCTCTGGACTTGCCCTCAGAGGGAGGACTGGAGACAGGATGGACTCTAGTTCTCTCTGGACTTGCCCTCAGCGAGAGGAAGCAGGCAGGGGTGGGTATACTCACATCCCCCCGTTTCAGTGCCTGTATATTGAGGTTTTCTCCGGTGGACAAGAGGGTTGTTTCTCTGCACCTTTGGGTTGGGAAATGGGTCCTGACTGTCATTTGCTCATGGACCAGCTCAGAGTACCCGGCCTTCTTGGATTGCCTGGATGGGTTGCTGCAGGTGCCCCAGCGGAGGAGTCAATTGTCCTGCTGGGGGACATGACAGTGAAACTTGGAGGGGTGTAATTGGCAGTAAGGGCCAATCACGGCAATAATGAACACCATGGTTGAGCATAAGGGTTCTATAAGTGCATGTGGCACCAGAACACCCTAGAATTCACATCAATAATCGATTTGATAAATGCGTCATTGGACCTGCAGTCATATGTCTTGGACACGTGGGTGAACAGAGGACTTGAGCTTTCACTTGGTGCTTTGGATCAGGCTGTGGGGATGGGTCTAGGGATGAGAGGGATGACTCGCCCACTGAAATGACTCTTTGGTGGCAGAGCAGCTGATGAGGTTCACCCCGAGTTCCTCAAATCTCTGGATGTTGTAGGACTGTCTTAGTCGACACACCTCTGCAACATTGTGTGGAGGTCTGAGGCAGTGCCTCTGGACTGACAGATCTGGCAGACCAGAGGGTGCATTTCAACTTCAGGAGAATCACATTTCTCAGCCTCCCTGGGAAGGTCTACGTCAAGGGCACTGGAGATAGAGTCCATCTGTTAGTCAAACCTCGGATTCAGGAGGAACAGTGCAGTTTTTAGTCCTGATCGCTGGACATGTGAACAGCTCTTTTGGTCCCTGTACAACCACACTTAGAGATCTTAAAGGCTGTCCCTCAGGAAGCTTCCAGATATCGGCTAATCAGAATAAAGTGGGCTTTGAGGGAGAATGGTCTTAAAGAGACAAGTGTTGAAACTGCTTGCTTCTGATAGAGGATGAACTGAGAGGCTGGGTAAAGAGGTCAGTATAAATGATTAGGTGTGAATCATGCAACGCTGCTCTAGTGGCAGTCTGGGAACCCATCAGCTATTATCTAAAAGTGCTCGTCTGGTCGGTTTGTGGAACCTGCTCAAATGTGATTGGTCAGTAGACTATAAACAAAAACCCAAAAGCTTCCTGTACTGTAAATCTTGTTGCTTGCTGATATATACAGTATTCATATACAGATACGTGTTTTACAGAAAACACTCTAGTAGAGTCCCAGTATGAAAACATAGAGTGAATGGTTCCCCTTTCATTTTGTGTTCTTAGATGTGTCTTTAGGGGGCACTGTACAGGTGTGCTTTGTGGTGGTCTGGGTACCTGTACAGGATATCCATCCAGGCAGCTGTTGTACTTCTCCTTGATTCCTTTGTAGAGGTTCCACACGTAGTTGAGGGTGAAGAAGAAGGAGGCCATGTAGAAAATCTGAAAGAGTTTGTAACAAGATAAATGATCACTCACGTTCCCCGCTCTAAATGAGTCCAAATATTAGTGAGCACACAAAGGGCTAAAAGCAGCAGCTGACCCAGAGTCGATTTTGTTGAACAACAAATGTAGGTCAGGAATGTTTTCTGGTGTTTTTCTGTGTTCTGTCCTGGTTCTGCTGCTCTATTTCACCCCCTTTAATGACCCAGTTAAGGATCTAGACGGGGTCGTCTGGGCTAAATAAACCAAGACACCAGGACTGAACAGCTGACTACAATCAACAGACCTGTTTACTCAGAAATCAGCACTTAAACACTTCAAACGGAGAATGGCAAGAGCAGAAAATTGGGTAACAAAGAAGTTGTTCCAGAAGCTGTTTTCCTGGTGCCATTTTGGATCTTTTGATTTTTTGAAAAAGATGGAGGATTGGTTTTCACAGAAACAAATCCAAACCTGCTGTGGAACAGATTTATTTAGTGTAAACAAGATTACATGATGCACCTAAATAGCAGGAGGACTTTTTCCATGCACTGATAATAATTAAAGAATTTCAGGTAGACAAAATATTATCAGATGATCCTTTGGTGTGCCCTGACTCATTAGCATAAGAGAGGTACTAGTTAATCTGAAAAAAAATTTCTTTGTGTCAATAATATTTTCAGTGCATATACAGAGCTGTTCAAAAGTCTAGAGTTACCCCTCACTTCTTTATAGGACAACAGGAAGTAGATGCAATGATCTAATGAAACATCAATGTAAATACAGAACGAGTTTGTACAATTTTTAGCAGCTTGAAAGTCCATATTTGGTCTGAGCTCCTTTATTCTCCAACACAGCCTGAACTCTCTGAGCCAAGCGTTCTGTCATTTCTTTAAGTCGTCTTCAGGAATAGTTCTCCAGGCTTCTTCAAGGACATTCCAAAGCTCTTCTCTGGATGTTGTTGCCTTTTGTTCTGTTCTCTGTCAACATGATCCCACACTGCTTCAATAATGTTGAGGTCTGGGCTATAGGGAGGCCAATCCATGACTGATAGTGTTCCATTGTGTGTTGTTCTATCCAGGTAGGCTTTTACTGCTTTGGCAGTGTGTTTGGGATCAAAACTGAAGCTACTGTTCTGTCTTCATAATTCCATCAATTTTGTTCAAGATCTCCAACACCACTGGCTGAAATGCAGCCCCAAACCATGACAGAGCCTCCACTGTGTTTTACAGATGGCTGTAGACACTCACTGTTGTACCTCTCTGCTGACCTCCTCCTTTGGATCCATCCTTCCTTCAGACCTGTTTAGTCCAGTTCTTGACTTTCAGATACTGTTCATCTATTGTAGATAGTTCTTTAAGCCTCTCACTACTTCTTCTGTCCACCACTTGTCCTGTTTCCTCACATTTTTCAGTAAATTCAAGTACAAGGACTGGACTGAAAATGAGTGAAAGCAATCACTGTCCAAAGAAAACTCTGAAAGACCTTCAGAAAGCCTGGAGAACTATTGCTCAAGACAACGTGTAAAAATTTACAACAAAGTCTGCCTTCTTAGAAGCAAAGCATAAAGAAATCAGGGTGACTCAAGAGTTTTGCACACTTACAGTATAGTATACAGTAAGTATCCTTTAAAATCACAGAGAACATGACTCTCTAAGATTTCACCTTTACTAGCAATCACCTTGGTAAAATTCCTCACATCTCTCTAAGAGAATATCTTTGTGCCCTCCCATTCATCACTGCACCAATCTGAGAATTGCTGGCAGTGTTTTACAGTACTGAAACGGTTTCTAAGAGCTGTAACCACAAGAGTGCACATTCATGTTGGATGGTTGATTTCCAGTCGTGTTAATGCGTCAGAAACAGAAAACAGAAACCATCCCGACCTGATTGTGACAACAGCTGAAATAAGAGATGAGAGCAGACAAAAACGGTTTTCAATCTCAGTTCAGCACTGAGGACAAGTAGTTAGTTGGTGCAGTCTGCATTCTCACCAGTAGACAGCACTGTTATACGCCACTCCTTTAATTGTGGATGTGGGAAAGTTCAACACTACTTCAAGACCACAGATTCCTGTACAAAGTGATGACGTGCTTTATGTAAGTCCCATGTGGTCTAGTGGTCAAGGTTTCTGCTTTTCACCCAGGTGGCCTAAGATAAACTCCAGGTATGTGAATACCATGGTTTAACAGTCAGGACTCTACTTAGAGGAGGTGCAGTTCACTGTAGATGTGGAAAGTACAGCACCTGTTTGAAGTGGACTGTGGAAATTCACCAGAGTTAAATCCATGAACCGCTGTGGTTGGTGCTCCTGTAATCTTGTGGCGGTGGGAACATATGACACCAGCTGAAAGACCACAGAAGATCAGGACTGCTTAGAGTCCCATGTGGTCTGGTGGACAGCATTCCTGGCTGTGGCCCAGGTTCAATTCCCAGTATGGGGATAAAAGCCTAACTGACAAAACGACTCAACTGTTTACAAGCACAAGCAGCTGTGGACACCAGGGACGTCAACATCTGAGCAGCAAATCTGCACATTGGTAAAAGCCAGTGGTGGTTTTAGCCCAGGTTCAAACCCTGGTATGAGAATGCTCACTTTAATGAAGTAATAACTAGTTCAGTTATTAGCAGTAAATTGGTGAACCTGGAGCCTTCAGATGTGTGGATAAAGTTCAGAACTCCCCTAACCATCCATTTTCTTCCATTTATATAGTTCATGGTTATGGGGCAGATCAGCAGTCCATCACAGAGGGACAGACAACCATTCACATCTATGTCCAAATAACCTTACCCTGCCTGTCTTTGGACTGTCAGAGGAGGCCAGAGCAAAACCCTGATAACTCTACGCAGGAGTGTCCCAGCAGGCTGCTGGATTCAAACCTGAGGCTTTCTCGGTGGGAGGCAACAGTGCAAACCGCTACACCACTGTGCCACCATTTAGGATTCTTGTGTACATTAACTAAATGTATCTCAGGTTATATGACCTTCACAGATCAACACTCGGACATCACAGTTATTCATTTTTCTTTGCACAACTCCAGGAATGTTGACCATGAAGTAGGATTAGATGGCACACAGGAGTAGTTCATATTTTACAACTTTCTACATCCCACCTATAGGGCACATGGAGTTAGAGTACTTCTATGCAATTTTCATATAGACCCACAGAGGTCAGGATTTCTTCACAAGAGCAACTATATCAGCATCAGAAGAATATTTATTAATCCCGGGGGGAGACAACAGGGTTCCTTCATAAAAGTGACTATATACACTCAACAGGTCCCATATGGTCTAGTGGTTCAGATTCCTGGGTTTAACTCCCAGTGTGGGAACTGGAACCTATCCTTGATCAGGATTTTACTAGAAACATGTTTTAAAGTGGAAGAAGAGATATGTTACAAAGTGCTCTAAACAATCATCTTCTTTCAGTTGCTCCTGATAGGAGTCTCCACAGCAGATCTTCGGCCTCCATCTCACCCTATCCCTCACCTCCTTCGCTACATCCATCAACCTTCTCTGTGGTCTTCCTCTTCTCCTCCTGCCTGGCAGCTCCATCCTCAACATCGTTTGTCCAATATATCCACTATCGTTCCTCTGAACATGTCCCAACCATCTCAGCCTGAGCTATCCCTCTGATGAACTCATTTCTAATCCTGTCCATCCTGGTCACTACCAGAGAACATCTCAACATCTTCAGCTCTGTCACCTCCAGCTCCACCTCCTGTCTTTTTGTCAGTGCCACTGTCTTAAACATGCATCAAATAAAGAGTTAAAGAGTGTGTATTAAATATTTCAATCCTTATCACCCAGAGCCCCGCAGTGAAGCACCCCTGCTCGAAGTTTAAATCAGCTCAAACGTGAATACGTGAAAGTTCTGTATTTTTACTTTATTATTCATACACACTGAAGCTTCCCTATTTCAGCCACATTTTGAAGCAGGAATTTTAGAAGTTCCTGTTGTGAGATGCCTCTGGAGGTCACCTCAGGCTGATTTCTAAGGAAGCACAGAGGTATGTTGTTTAAAATGGAAATCCCTGAATACCTTCAAACTTTGCTGAAAAATCTCCAAACTTTCCCCGGAAAAACACAAAGGGAGCCTGTGATGTGGTCTGGACCTGAAAGAGCTGTGTGCATCACGTGATGAACGTGGAAGTGGCACTGACACAGTTTGGCCACCGCATTAAAATCACAGTATGAGGCTCCAACAGTAGTAGGCGCCATTACTGCTTTGAACCTTGTGTATGGAACAGTGTGGTGAGGCTTAGTATAGCACCAGGCTGCAGATACCACAGTCTATCATTGCTCCACTGGTTTGATTCATATTTGTCTGACTGAATTTGTTCATGTCGACCAGGAGTCTTCTTCACACACAATCATTAGTCATGGAGTTCCACAAGGTTCTGTGCTGGGACTGCTGCATTTATAATTATACAGGGTGTTACAAAAAGATGGAGCCATCTTCAAGGCGGTATATTTCTTGATAGCAACATGGAACAATTACACAAAGCTACAAATGGTTAAGTGGGTTATCAAGTTTGACCATGCCCCGCCCTTTCATGTGGTAAATGTTTCATTCACGGGTGGTTCATGGTGGCAGAGATATAGTGATCCATCTTTTTGAAACACCGTGCACATGCTTCACTTTAGCAATATCATTAGGAAACACTGCATAAACTTGCATTTCTGTGCAGATGACACCCAGTTATATTATTCCATGGTTTTTACGTCCTACAGTGTCATACTGCAGACAAGTTTTTGCCTACAGGTTACGATACCAAACTCTGGATTAGGAAGCTGGGCAGCTGGAGGTGTTATAAATTACAGGTTTATCAGTAAGGAGACCATGGTTCACATTCTGCTTGGGCCTGTGTGTTTTGCACTTCATCCTGCCTCTGTTTATTTTGTTACCTTTTTCTTTCTACTCAGGTAAAGTTAAAAAAAAGCTCATGGCTTAGGAGAGAGTACGCTCCATCACAGCAATAGTTGAGCACACAGAAAAATGACCAGTTGGGAGTGACACCCCCATCTCACTAATGCCATAAACCAGTGTGTCACACACCGCTGCCAGGTCCAAAGTAACTGAACCATCAGTGGCATTCACAAAACAGCAGATTTTACACCTCAGGACTAAGAACAGGTGATTTATCCATAAATGCATCCATAAATGAGCAAATCAGTTCATTAAATTATGGGCAAGTCCTGAAAACATCAAGGCATGGACAACCTGTCATTTTCTACCTCTAAATTAAGACAAAATAAAGTTTGTACTTGATCAGGATATGTCCTTTAATGCTCACATTAAACAAATATGTAGGACTGCCTTTTATCACCTCTACATTATCACCAAAATTAGAAACATCCTGTCTCAGAGTGATGCTGAAAAACTAGTTCATGTATTTATCACTTCTAGGCTTGATTATTGTAATTCATTGTTATCTGGCTGTTCTAAAAGCTCCCTAAAAAGCCTTCAGTTGATCCAAAATGCTGCAGTGAGAGTACTGACAGGGACTAGAAAGAGAGATCATATTTCCCCTATACTGGCTCCTCTTCATTGGCTCCCTGTTAAATTCAGAATTGAATT
>VUQH01047127.1:0-19328 GCA_015106775.1 Etroplus canarensis
CTATATGTTTTTGTGCAGCATACCAAATGGATATTGTATTCCTAAGGAAAGGGTTTTTTTTACGCTTTGTAAGTGTTTTAATGTCTGAAGAATATAAGTACAGACTTAGTGGTAGCTCTGAGATAGACTCTTGCTCAATGCTTACCCAAGCAGGGGGTGTTGTTGTATTGAAATAATATGATGCTGAGGTTAATTGGGCAGCCATATAATACCACCTTAGATTGGGAAGCTGAAGCTCTCCCCTCTCATAAGGCAGGTATAATAGTTTAAGACAACGTCTGGCTTTCTTATCATTCCAGATGAATTGACCTAACAGTTTGTTAAGTTTATCGTAAAATGTCTTTGGTAAAGGCAGTGGGAGTGTTTGAAAATAATATAAAAATGCCAGGTATTTATGGTTTCTGTAGTTAAACTGCCAACTCAGTTGCTCTACACTTCAAATCAGCATTTCTCAAATGGGGGTACTAATACCCGTGGTGGTACTTTGAAGAACTGCAGGCAGAACACAAGATTCTTTTATGGTCAGAATCTAATAAAACTTCCATGCAATGATCACCTAATGGGTCCTTACCCAAACTGTGCTCAAGGTCATAGTTGTCAGTACTGTTAGGTAGTGGTGATTTTGTGCTTACTGGGTGTTATCATAGAGGAAGTAGTCCTGTTGGTTGGCTCCCACATTAGAAAGGCATGGTTAGGGTCGTCCTATCCCCATTATGCTAACATTAGTGATGTGCTCAGTGCTATGACATGCAGATACATTCATATATTTCCATGCATTTTATGTTCATAGTTATTCTAGACCACATAGACATAATACTTCTGAACTAAAACATTTTTATTTGGTGGTGCACAAGATTAATTTGTCCTGGATCTGGATGTTTGCAAGCCTCCTTGACTTCTCAGTAGATTTTACTTCTCATTAGTTTGTGCAGTACAACCAACTAATGTATCACTTTCTTCTCTACTTCACATATTACAATAACCTATGATTTATGATGGATCTCGACCCAGATGAGCTACTACGTCATAGACGTTCTGGTTAAAAATGGTAAATGGACTGGTGCTGAAATAGTGCTTTTCTGCTCTAACTGAGCATTCAGGTGCTTTTTACCACAAGCCTCATTCACCCATTCACACACACATTTGTACAGCACAATATTCTATGGCTTTAAAGTGCATTTAACTATCACGCACGCATTCACACTCCGATGGATGCATTGCGGCAATTTGGGGTTCAGTGTCTTGCCCAATGATGCCTCGGCATGTAGACTGGAGAAGCCAGGGATTGAACTGCGACCCTTCCTATTGGAAGATGACCCACTCCAAACCCTGAGCAACAGTTTCCCCAAATATCAGTTTTTGTAATTCCTAAAATAACTGTATATAAAATATAAAAATTTAAGTTTGATAAAGAAAATTTCATAATCAAACTTCCTATTTTTAATCAATATTTTCAGCTCTTTTAAGGTTTTAAGTTTTTTCCAGTTTCTGATATTAAATGACAGACAAAACTCTAGAAAAAAGGCCTCTGTGTTTGAAACTTAGCAACAATGTAAAACAGTATGAAAATTCAGTGCCTGGAATCATTTTAGTGTCCTCTCTGGCACAGATAATGAAAGGATGCTTAGAGATTCACAAGTCCATGTTTTTCACAAATGTTTAAATGCAATTTTTTTTAGGAAAATTTAGGTCAGGACATCTTACCACCTTAGTGTCGTTGAGTGATGGCAAAAATTATTTTTCACTTATTTGTGGTGGAAACATCTATTTTTGTTTAATAAATCAGAAACCGATGATACAATGCTCATCAGTGCATACTTGGATGAAAAAGTATTTCAGGTGGGTGGATATGTGCAGAAGTTAGTCACCATTTTAGTTTTTAAAAAAAACTTTAAGACATGTGGCACCCTGTAGATGTTTGATTTGGTATAATCAATGTACCTTTCGACTGCTCCCTTTTGGTATAATCAGTAAATCTAAAAAATGCATAATATCCCTCACAGGTACTTGTACTGGTCTGACTGGGGTGACAACCCCCACATAGGAAGGATTGGGATGGATGGTACCAACAGGAGTGTCATTGTGGAGGATAAGATCACCTGGCCCAATGGTCTAACTCTGGATTTTGTCAATGACCGTATTTACTGGGCTGATGCACGGGAGGACTACATTGCATTTGCCAGCCTTGATGGAACCAATAAACACACAGGTAACAAATGCACAAATACATGAGAGCATCTTTAAGTGTTGTTTTTGGTTCTGAATTCTTTGTATTTGTGCCTGCACCTCATAGTTCTGACCCAGGATATCCCCCACATCTTTGCAATGACTCTGTTTGAGGAGTACATCTACTGGACAGACTGGGAAACAAAGTCCATCAACAGAGCACATAAGACTCTCGGGATCAACAAGACCATGCTGATCAGCACTTTACACAGACCAATGGACATCCACATTTACCACCCATATCGTCAGCCTGAGGGTAGCACTTAGTTAACTGTCATTCACAATCATGTCAGTCTTCATTTGTGTTCTGGTACCTGTCTGATTTACCGTATATTCTCCTTGTGTACATGTCTCCTTTCTTTAGTGGCAGGCCACCCATGTCAGATAAACAATGGAGGCTGCAGTAACCTGTGTTTGCTCTCTCCTGGAGGGGGTTACAAATGTGCTTGCCCAACTAACTTTTACCTAGCAGGTGATGGCAAACAGTGCTTGTCCAACTGCACTGCAAGTCAGGTAAACAGAGCTAGAGACTGCTGTCTTAGATCTATGCCTGTATTAAGACAATGTCATTACATTTACAAAGTAAAAAATAATCTATTTTTCTTCTGGTCCTTCAGTTTGTTTGCAAAAATGACAAATGCATTCCATTTTGGTGGAAGTGTGACACTGAAGATGACTGTGGGGACCGCTCCGATGAACCTGCAGACTGCCGTGAGCGATGATTGCAGACAGATTTTAATAGTCAGAATTTATTACTAGTGCTTTCTAATGTTTTATTTATCATGGTTAATAATGGGCTGTGTGTTTTTCCTGTAGCTGATTTTAAGTGCAGACCAGGCCAGTTCCAGTGTGGTACTGGCATTTGTACTAACCCAGCCTACATCTGTGATGGAGACAATGACTGCCAAGACAACTCTGATGAAGCTAACTGTGGTATGTACACCTAATTACAGATTCTAAATTAAAGTAGACTTTAAAAATATTATTTTTTACTCACTGTTTATTAAATTTGTTTTTTCAGACATCCATGTGTGCCTGCCAAGTCAGTTTAAATGTTCCCACCCTAGTCGCTGCATCCCTGGTATCTTCCGTTGCAATGGACAGGACAATTGTGGAGAAGGAGAAGATGAGAAAGACTGCCGTAAGTCATTGAGTACCTTAAGGCTAGTTTTGTACTTTCTGCCATGGTAGTGGCAGTGCGATGATGATCATGTTTACAACAGTGTGACTGGGTTTTATTTTTAATAGCACTTTGGTTAAGAGCAGGATATCTCTGTCAGTTGTAGCTTAAAATTTGTCCTCATGGGATGAACCTAGGTGATTACTGTGACTTTCTTTTACCTAAGTTAGGCCACCGTTTCCATGTGTAAATACTGTTAAGCAGATAGGAACTTGCTGAGCACTGTAATGCTCCCAAAGGATGTCCTTTTTGACCTTTCCTTTAGCAATGATGCCCTTAGGCTAAATGATGTTGCACAATATAATTGCGATGACATTTGCTAAGGACATTTTGTTTTCCCTAGAGGGAGATTACATGAACTGTTCGGTTATGCCATCCTGAGGTCAAAATTTACATTTTACCACTTTTAACTACAAGGCTATTGGAACAGCAAAACCAACATGTTTACAGTTTCTAGGGAGTAGCAGCAAAACCTAAGCATTGAAATCTTTTAACATGTCAGTTTTGTGAGTAGGGAGTAGCTTGTCTTTTAGTGTTATGAACTAAATGGGCCCATCTGTCTGTCTCTTGTGCAGCGGAAGTAACGTGCGCCCCCAACCAGTTCCAGTGCGCCATCACGAAGCGCTGTATCCCACGGGTGTGGGTATGTGACAGGGACAATGACTGCGTGGATGGATCTGATGAGCCTGCCAACTGCAGTAAGAGAAAGATTTTTATTACTACACCAACCATCACCTCTGCTTATGAAGAAAGTCTCTTCTGCTTTGAAATAAAATAGGACTGTAATAAAATTTGACCATTTATACTGATTGGAAGCTATGGATGTCAGCAACAGAGGAAATCTGAATCCAGACAATATTGCTCTGGCATTTGGACATCAAAGTGGAAATTTAAACCTATGAAGTGAAACAGAACTGACCCATTTATTGTTCAATTTCTGAAGCTGGTCAAAACCCAATTACTATTACAACAGAAGTAAAGACAGTACTGTGCACTCATTCATTAGGAGTGAATAAGCCTTTATTCTCTTATCCACTTTTAAGTGTCTAATCCATAAAGCTTCTCTGTTGCAGCGCAAATGACATGTGGTGTGGATGAATTCCGCTGTAAGGACTCAGGCCGCTGCATCCCGGCACGCTGGAAATGTGATGGAGAGGATGACTGTGGAGATGCATCAGATGAACCAAAAGAGGAGTGTGGTAAGGATAGAGTTTTGGAAGGAGAATAAACATTAAAGAAACTGTTAATAAGGGACAGCTTGTACTGAATATGGCTGTTTGTGTACAGATGAGCGGACATGTGAGCCATACCAGTTCCGCTGTAAAAACAACCGCTGTGTCCCTGGTCGCTGGCAGTGTGACTATGATAATGATTGTGGGGACAACTCTGATGAAGACAAGTGTGGTAGGTCCCGTCTGCTTCTTTAATATCGGTAATGGACACTGCTCTCTTACACTCTGAGACAACCACAGCTCCCTGTGTGTATAAAAACAGTGATTTATAATATAATTGTTAAGCTCTACTATAAGTTCAATTATAGCAGGTTTTAGTGGTAAGTAGTGTTTCACCTGTCATTCTGTGTTTGTGTGTTATATTTACTCAGCTACACGCATGGTTGACATTTATTTGCTTTTAAGTTAATTGGTTCTATGGCCATTTGCACATCTCACATCATCTCATGTCTGTTTTGCATTTCACACTGGCCAGTTGCTGTGAGCCAGAGGTAGGTGTTGTCACAATTTCAGATCAACCACAGCCTCAATTACCCAGCCCTTTGTGTGCCCCAGCTTGTCTTTTGTTCTGCCAGTATTTTTTCCATTTTTTTAAAATCCCTGTAGCTCTTCTAGCTCCCACACTACACACAGTGTACCATCCCCAGCTCTGTGCCCACTGAGTCAACCCTGTGATATGAACTATTTGACTTATTTTATTCATGTATGTCTGGCTCTCAACAGTTTTTTTATGTTCTTTTACAGTCTGCTCTATTCCCTTTTCTCTTCTATTTACCTTTCCGTACACCTCTCCTTGCTTCAAGTCTTTGTTCCTTCTTAATTCTTCTTACTGATCCTTCTAAGCACTTTTCTTTGTGTTCTCAGTGCCTCGTCAGTGTTCCGAGAGCGAGTTTGCCTGCACAAATGGCCGTTGCATTGCAGGGCGCTGGAAGTGCGATGGGGACCACGATTGCGCTGATGGTTCAGATGAGGTATCGCTCATACTTTTCCTCTCATCGCAACTTTCTCCTTTATAACCTAACATGCAACAATGAAAGGAACTCTGTGTTTTTTGTTTCAGAATGGTTGTGATGTGAGGTGTGACAGTGATCAATTCCAGTGCAAAAATGGCCACTGCATTCCCATCCGCTGGCGCTGTGATGAAGATCCCGACTGCATGGATGGCAGTGATGAAGAGAGGTGTGAAAGTGGAGGTAAGAAGCATGCAACTGTTTTTTCCTGAATATTTAGAACAAGCATAATTCTGAAAGTATCAACAGCTATAATTGCTGATTACTGACCACTAACCATTGTGTTTCAGTGGGTAGACACTGCCCCCTGGATGAATTCCAGTGCAACAACACCCTTTGTAAACCCCTGGGCTGGAAGTGTGATGGTGAGGATGACTGTGGAGACAACTCCGATGAGAACCCAGTGGAGTGTGGTGAGAATCTGTACATTTCATGCATTGACAGAATTACAGAAGACTATTCCAAACCTTGCTCTTACAGAGGTTTTCTCTCTTCTTTAATGCATTTCTCCTTTGGTCCTTAAGTTAAATTCCAGTGTCCACCCACACGGCAGTTCCGGTGCCATAACGATCGCGTGTGTCTGCCAGTATCAAAACGCTGTGATGGTATTAACAACTGTGGAGACAACAGTGATGAACTCAACTGCTGTGAGTTTACTTTTTCGAATATGAAAGTTATTAGTCACTTGAATTATAGAAGACTGCATGTGTTTTTAATTGCAACAGGATGTAAGTCACAGGCATTTCTTGTGATTAATTTTTCACATGGAAGCAAAGGTAATAATAACTTCTCTGTGACCCCTTTTCTCTTCCAAAAGTTATTCTTTCCAAACCAGTGTGTCAAAAAGATGAGTTCCAGTGCTCGAATGGCCGTTGCATCAGTGCAGACCTGCGCTGCAACTACTTCAACAACTGTGAGGACTATGGTTCTGATGAAATTAACTGCAATAAGACAGGTATGCTGTGTCACAGTAAAATTGTTACTTTGACAGTGTTCATCCTGTGCTGTTGCCTGTGACTAGATGCTGCCTGTTTCTTTGCCTGCAGACACAACACTGAATGAATGTCACAGTAACAGGACAGTGTGTGGAGATGGAGATGAAGCTCAATGTGTGGTGAATGGCACTGACTCTTTCTGCTCTTGCAAACCTGGCTTCAAGTCCTATGGACAAAACAGATGTGAAGGTATGGTTTTGTTTGACCTGATTCCATTTTAATCAGAATACTTTATTAATCCCAGGGGGGAAATTACTCACGTTACAGGAACTTCGTTCAGTATACATAAATATCAATGAAGAAGATAGCAGTACAGTTAAGAAGATAAAATATTAAAACCTTATGTTCAGCAAGTCAAGAAGTATGTACACAGCATGGCAGTAAGTCCAGTTATTAAGGGGAGGAGCTGTACAGTGTAATAGCCACAGGCAGGAGTGACTATGGTCATAATCAGAGATTGCACAGTTATTACCCAGTTACTAAGACTCTGATTTGCAGTGTGTTTCATGTGGCCTTGGGTTGTTTCACAGATAAGAATGAGTGTATGCAGTTTGGAGTGTGTTCCCACATCTGCAACAACACTAAGGGTTCCTACAAGTGCAGCTGCCACAAGTACTTCAGCAAAATCAATGACACCTGCAAAGCTGACAGTGAGTACTTCTAAACTAACCCAGCAATTGTTTTCAAGTTTATGTTATCTTTGTATGTATACTCTAAAATTTTTGTGTGTGGGTTTGCTTTAATGCCTTCCTTATCCACATCTCTTCTCTATTACACTTATCTGTGCATTCCCAGCTCAGAGACAAGTGCTCTACATCGCTGATGACAATGAAATCCGCAACCTGGACCCTTCCATGCTAAACTGGCGTTATGAGCAGATTTTCCAGGGTGATGCCAATGTGCGCATTGATGCCATGGACCTGCATGTAAAGACAAGTCGCATTTACTGGACAAACTGGCACACAGGACGCATTTCTTCCTATGATTTGCCTTCTTCCTCCTCGTCCCCGAATAGCAACCGTGACCGACGCCAAAGTGACTCTAGAGTAACCAACCTTGAGGTAAGTTTGTATGTGTTTGCTTGTTTTGGGTTTTTTTTTTGCATGTTTACAGTAATGTGATTGAACATAAATAAGGAAGGCAAAGCACGTGTGTCCAGTTAGTGAGATTTCTCTTGCAGCTTCCCTGTCTGGTTGTTTTCAGATTCCTGATCTGAAGATGCCCCGTGGCATTGCTGTGGACTGGGTGGCAGGGAACTTGTACTGGACTGACTCTGGTAGAGATGTCATTGAGGTGGCCCAGATAAGTGGAGGACGCCACCGCAAAACACTCATCTCTGGCATGATTGACGAGCCTCATGCCATTGTAGTTGACCCCCAGAGAGGGTAAGTGGTTTGGGGGCTGGAGAGTAGGAGGTGGGGGGAAAGGAAAAGAAGAAATTAAACTGCATTTTAATTGTGTTGATAGCAGTAACCATTGTAGAGTTTACTTTTCATTCTTTAGGAAGATGTATTGGGCTGACTGGGGCAACCACCCCAAGATTGAAACAGCTGCTATGGATGGAACCATGAGAGAGACTCTAGTTGAAGAAAACATCCAATGGCCAACTGGTAAAACACCCACATATAAGAAAGCAATTGCATTTTGTCAGCTTGTTTAAAGTAAATATAAAGTGAGTATTTACTTGTTCAAACATTTCCTAATTTTTCTCTGTGTTTGCATAGGTCTAGCAGTGGACTACTTTAATGAGCGTCTCTACTGGGCCGATGCTAAACTCTCTGTAATTTGCAGCGTGAGGCTGAATGGCAGTGATGCAGTTGTGGCTGTAAACAGCATTAAAAACAGTTGAGTGGCACATAATCCCATTGAAATGCTGATGTTATAATCTATTCTCATCAGCAGTCTTTATTCATCAGAAATCCACTCCAATTTTATGTGTGCCCTTGTTTCTACACAGAACTCCATCACCCCTTCAGCATTGATGTGTTTGAAGATTATATCTATGGTGTCACCTACATCAACAACTATGTCTTCCGGGTGAATAAATTTGGCAAAGGCCCGATTGAGAACCTGACAACTGGAATAAACCATGCCACAGATATAGCCCTCTATCACCGTTACAAACAGCCTGAAAGTGAGTGAAAAAAGGAAAAACTTCAAACAGCAACAGTGTTTAATCAGTTAGTGGACTGAAGCAGTCATTTCTCTTATTTTTCATACTTGTTTTTTCTTTCTGTCAGTGACTAATCCCTGTGACAGGAAGAAATGTGAATGGCTGTGTCTGCTAAGCCCCAGTGGACCAGTCTGCACCTGTCCCAATGGACGCACACTGGACAATGGCACATGTGTAGAGCTTCCTACTCCCACTTTGTCCCCTATCTGTGAGTGAAAAGTGCACACACTCCAACATACAGAATATGCACAGGCACTGGCATTTGGATTATGCATTACTGAACGATTTTGTTACCTGCAGCTCCTCCAAGTGGTCCCTGCTTAATCCAGTGTATGAATGGTGGCAGCTGTTTCCTCAATGCCCACAAGCAGCCCAAGTGTCGCTGCCAACCTAATTACGGAGGAGATCGATGTGAGATTGATCAGTGCAGGGACTATTGCAAGAATGGAGGCACATGCACACCTTCCCCTACAGGTTAGATATGGACATTACATGGACATAGCTGACCTTGGTATTTTGTGTAATTTGTCTTTCATACAAGTATTAAATATTACCGTTAAAACAAAGTTTCTTCAGGATTAGTTGGGTTAAAATACTTCTTTATAGACTGCTTTTAAATTTATATTGGCCCAGTGAAATGATGTGTGTTTTTCTCCATTCCCCCATCCTTCCCTTCATATCGCTTAATGTTTCTGTCCTCCCACAGGCTCTCCTACCTGTCGATGCCTGACAGGCTTTACAGGACCAAATTGCGACCGGCGCACTTGTGAGAATTACTGCAAGAATGGAGGCAACTGTACCGTCAGTACTGGAAACCAGCCAACCTGCCGCTGCCCCCCTGACTTCCTTGGCGACCAGTGCAAGTATAGTGAGTATAAATGTATAAAATCCGTCTAGTCAATTAGGAGCTTCATAAAAAAGTTGTAATTAGAATTTATGATGTATCCAGCAGTTATTCCACTGACATGTTTGTTTGTGTGTCTGTGTGCAGGAAGCTGCGAAGGCCATTGTCTGAACAAAGGTACATGTCTACAGAGTGAAAATGGCTCCAAAATGTGCCACTGTCTGTCACAGTACACCGGTGATATATGTGAGATTGACAGGTGTCACTACTGTCGTGATGGCGAGTGTATCCGCAGCAATACTTATGCATCTGCAGTGGATTTCACTTGTCGGTAAGACCACTTATGAAGTACTTCATGTCAAGGTAAAAGAAACATAACAAAAATTAAGTTGCCTCATCTTTCCTATTGATTTTCTTTTCCTTTTTTCCATAGTTGCACAAATGGCAGAGTCCAGCCCAGCTGTTACACATGTGATACAAATGAGTACTGTGCAAATGGACAGTGCTCTATAAACGCCACTACTCTCCTTCCAGAGTGCCGGTGAGAAGGAGTGTATTCATCCATATTTGTTGTTGTTCAGTCTGAATAAATCCATTGTATTATTTCAAAATGTACATGCACATCTCTGTTTTATTTCTTGCATGTACTATTGCATAGTGTACATGCACAGCCGTATTTTATCATCTTGTGTGTGTGTGTGTGTGTGTGTGTGTGTGTGTGTGTGTGTGTGTGTGTAGATGTTCTCCTGGCTGGGCAGGGTATCGCTGTGAGTCTGTGACTAGCATTACGAACTCAGGTTCAGGCGGACGTAAGTCAACATTTCTAAAGTGACAATAATAACAGAGGTTTGTTTAATTTTTTTGACAAGGCTGATTGTTTTAATCCTCTGTGTGAGCAGGCACAGCCTCTATAGTGATCCCAGTGCTTCTGCTGTTGCTGCTGATTCTCCTGGCTGGAGGAGCATTGTTCTGGTACAAGAGAAGGATGAGAGGGTAAGTAACATGACATTTCAAACTTGAGACAGTGGAGAACACTTTTTGTCTTTGCACTTTTTCCCCCCTCCCTTTTTCTTCCTGCTTTTCTTTCGTCAGTCTACACTTTAACTCTCCTCTCTGTAATGGCATCTCTTCTGCTCCTCAGGTCTAGCCGGCCCGGAAAAACCGGCTCCAGACGCTTGCGGTAACGGCTGCCAGGGTTACGCTTTTCCTTCCATGCCCTCTTTCAGTTCTTCATTCTGATGCTCTCTTTCCCTGCCTTTCCCTTAACCATGAGTTCATGTGCTGTGTTTGGTCCTTAGTGTTGTGCCATTTTCTCTGATGGTCATGGAAACTGTAGGTCATTCCACTCCTACAGTATATGTCCTGTTTAGTTATCCTCTTCAGAGCAGCTCAGGGGCAGATCTATTGAAAAGACTAATTGAATAGATCTGTCTATGTGTTAGCCAGTGCTGTAAGTATCTCATATTGTTGTCCATCATATAGTGCCATATTGTACTGTGTTGTGGTTTGAGCTGTGACAGCGTCTCTCATAGCAAGAAATTGAGAGTACAATAAGCATTGTTCCAAGCTCTGATTGGAAAATGCAATTTCCAAAAATCCAGCATTTACTTAGACGTAGCTACCATACTTCATTCAGCATATTTTAGAGAACTGATTGTGGCTGTATTGTGGTCTGGAAAGATACATAAACTGTACTGTATCCAGGTCCACTGTGGCTGGATCTGACATTGACAACATGAATGCTGGGTTTGTGTTGGTCCGTGTTCTGTGGCTTAGCCTGGTTGGTGGTGAGAGTCACGCAATGCCTCTCCTCCCTTTGTAATGTGTCTGTGTCTCTGCTTGCACTCTTCAGGCAACTCTACTCTTGAACAAAAAAATTAAGGTATGACTGTTCTCCTTTATATTTTGTGCAGGGCCAAGGGCTTCCAGCACCAAAGGATGACCAATGGGGCCATGAATGTTGAAATTGGAAACCCAGCTTACAAGATCTACGAGGGCGAGCCTGATGATGATGCTGGAGAGCTGCTAGATGCAGACTTTACGCTGGACCCAGATAAGGTAGAGGAAAAATACCAGACATGTACAGTATGTAAATAAAGCCACAGTCTTCCTAAACATCATCTAATTGATGACTTGTAATTCCTTCCAGCCCACCAATTTCACAAACCCAGTATATGCCACGCTGTATATGGGAGCTCACAACAGTCGCAACTCTCTGGCCAGCACAGATGAGAAGAAAGAGTTGCTGTCACGTGGAGATGAGGAGCCCCTTGTGGACCCACTGGCATAGACTTTCCATTGGCCTGGATCATGCTATTCCAAACACACCCTTCTTCTTGCCTTTTAAAGAAAAATTAAACACAAAAAATCAATAAAAAGTGTGAGAGAAAATTGATAAAACATGTGAACACTGTATAAAATGTACAAAAATGAAGGACTACTTTTGTATGTGATTGCAGTATTATATTTTGTTCTTTGAGATTCCTCTGGTCAAAAACAAATAACATTTTCTATGAGAGATTTTTAATTTACTCTTTGTCCCTTACCCTTTACCTAAATAGCCACTACCTCTGTGCAAAATGAAATGGAAACAAGAAAATCATGAGAAAAAAATGCTATCATTGGAGCAATTTTAATTTTTTATTTTTGTATGAATTGTATAGACAAGAGAAAAACATTGTTCCATTTCACCAGTGCCAACTGTTTGTTGTATGTGTCGACTTTGAGCGGGAAAGGCAAAACTCAAAGTTTTCTAAATCGGTACATATGTTGTCTTGCTGGGTTTCTTAGCAAGAATGTGTGAGACAGAATTTTGATAGCACCGTTTGTGTATAGCACATGTAAAATGTCAATACCAGATGGCAACTACAGTATTTCCACATAATTTTTCTCAGAGAACAATGTTCATAAAATGATTGTGTTGTCTTCCTTGCACAGAATATCACATTTTATGGTATAGTGTATACTTTGGACTTTATACCTTAAGATGTAAAGCAAATATGTTTGTTTTTATCACGTATAACAGCTGGAGCTCACGTTTTGCTGAAGTGAGAGGATAAGAGGCATATTGGTGTGGGATTGTGGTGTTAAGAGAATGAGGAAATTGGTTATGGGTTAAACATTCCAGGCAGACTGATGGAAATTACAGATGCAAAGCAATAGTTGGGGTGAATAGCTTAATGGGTGGGTAGATGGCTGTGCATTCATGCCCAGGAAAAAGCTGGCTGATAATGGGAGGGCCTTTTCTGATAGAAGACTTATGGATAGTGTCATATTTGCACTATTTAGCATCTGTTATTACAGCCTTCCTGTAGAGGGAAAGGAAGACTGCAATTATGGTACAGTGTAAGGAAGGAAAGATTTTTTGTGTTCTATTTCTCCAGTCCATGGTTTGTAAAGGCCAGATAACATGCATCTGGCTTTGTGAGTAAATTTGCCTTGAGAGGATCAAAGTCTGTTCATTCACAGTTTTGTAATGACTCAGTCTTAAGTGCATTATTTTCATTTGGTCCTTAGCATCTGTTTTTCTTGAGCCCTTTCTGATCTCTTATCCTCCTCTGTGCCCTGCTGCTGCTAATGCTACCATTCTGGTTGCTCTGACACGTCCTTACGCTCAGCCTCTGTCCCAAAATGCTGCTTCTGTCAGAAATGTGTCAGCCATATCTTATTGCATGTGAAAAGTAACACAAGTCTTCAATGTAACTACAATAACAAGTTTTTATTTTGCTTACCTGTCAGCGAGCGTTAATTTTTGCTGTTGTATATGTTTTGTCTTTAATTGAGAGAGAAGTACAATCATTTTACCTAAAGAACATTTTTGCAAAATCATACGTGCATTTTCAGAGTTGTTTTTTGATTAGTCCTTGTTTTTTAAAATGAAAAATGACACATAGCTTTTATAGTACACAATGCATGGAGGCGCAGACTTTCTTCTGGAAAGAGAATAATGTTTAATTTTTGCTGGAGTACTTTACAAACTAAAATACAAATATTGTTATAAATAAAATTTAAAAAACTGTACAGAAATCAAGCCACTGTGTTTTGTGTTTTGTTTGCAAACTGATCTGATAAACTGAGGAATTACTGTCACGAGTTGGTGTGGGTCCATATAATCATTTATTAAGCAAACAGTAAATTAGATCATCAGACATGAGATTAAATGTATTTATATAGAGAGCAAATTTAATTTTTATATTGTTACAAGATGGAAAAAAATTAAGAGAAAATCCTTAAAAGAAAATCATGCCTAATATCTAATACATGCTGCAAAATGATAAACCCAAACAACTTAAACACTAATAGAGAAAACAAAGCAAAACGAAGTATATGAATTTAGGTAATTATTTGTTTTCATCTTGTGTTTTTAATTGTGTTTAATTTCTTGTATGTACAATTCGACTGCATTTTGTATCACTCAATGCCTTTAGCCTTTAGCTCCTCTCTGACTCTGCTCAGGTACATAGGGTCAGGATAACCAAAGCTGTGGAAACAACATATCAAGGGTTAATGTGTAATATTTCAACAGATAAACACTGAATATACTGACACACAAGTAAGCAATTTAGCTACTCCACCTCTCTGGCCCTCCTGTAATGGATGTCTTGTGGTGAATGTCATTCCAAGTCACCTGGCCATCGAATCCAGTGGTTCTGGATGTCCCAACAGTAAAAATGAGCCTCTGTTCAAATGCTCTTTTTAACAATTGCAGCACTTTGTTGCCCTCCTTGTTATCTGGAAGATATGCTTGTCTGGAAGTACCATGGTAGAGCTGCCCAGGATTGGGATGTTTTTCCTACAAAAGGAGAGAGAAAGGTTAAAACAATGGTTAGAAATGAATACATAAAAAGACAAAATGAAAATACAATATGATCTTTTTTAAAAAAGCATTCAGGGATCTAAATATATTGGTCTATTTACCGTCTGTCTGCCTCCTGGAAAATTATAAGTGATGACAATTGTGCCACAGTGAGGGAATCCAGGGAGGGATGTGGCCACTGTATTGCATGACATGCGTCCTTGTGGCTGGTCTCCCATTATCTTGCCAAAAACAACTCTACATATAGGACAGATGGGCCCATTTGCATCCTTTGCTTGTTGCAGGCATTCCTCACAAAATTCATGTTTACACTTCAGCTGTGTCTTATTTTTGAATGGCTCCATACATATACAACAGTTTTCGTCTTTTTTGTCTCCTGCTGTTGCCCCTCCTCCTTCAGGTGTATCAGCATCATGCAGTCTGTTTGCTGACTGACCATTCAACACAGCTTCATTAGAGGCCCCCGCTGACAGAAAAAAGCTGCTTGTTTTCATCGCTGAACCTGTAAGTCCAGTGGCACCCTGGGATTGGGACAGGCTCTTTGGGGATGTGGCAATCTTCTGGTATAGATGGAAAAGAGCTCTGAGAGCATGGCTCTCCATTGAGACATTCCCTTTATCTCTTCTGTAGAAGGCTTTGACATTGACTTTGCCTTGACTGATGCCTGATTCTTTAAGGTCAACATTAAACTTCTCGCTGATCTTAGTTACTTGCTTGTAGTAAGAAGTAATCATCAGTTCCCAGTAGCTCTCCTCCATGGTCAGTCCATTATCAATGAGAGGATCTTTGATTGTCATGTCAATCTTCAGTGACGTGTCAGGAAACTCCCTTTCATACTCTTCAACAGAAGCATTTGTGTATGTTTTCTGCTGTGTATCTGCATATAAGGACCTACTGATGACATCTTGACTATAACTTGGCCCACACACACTAATTTTTTCAGATGACAAAGTAACCAAAAGTTTGTTTTCCTTTTTCTGGATGATTTTCAGTGCATCATTCCACTGATCTGGATCTATGAACTTGAGAGGAATAACTGAGACACAGGATTCAGGTATGCACTTCTGGACAAGGTTTGTGAACTCATCTAGAGCTTTCTGTGGATTCCCATCTCTCCGGTCTGCTTCAAATCTCACCTTCACTTCTGGTATGATTTGAACTCCACATTCTTTCTCTATAGATTTCATTTCCTCCCTATACATGTGGTTGACATACCAGAAATGAAATGCTGAGAGATAACAAAAGGGAATCTCTTCTCCTGCTGCAGAACCTGAGCTACTCTGTTCCCCCGGTTGAATTTGTTCCTGAGGAAAATACAGCATAGTTCATTAAAAGCATATATTTTTTATTATTTAATTAGATCATATACTACAAAGTACATACAGTTTGTGGTTTTGGCAGGGAAGGAGGAAGGTTCATTGAAGCATCTTCTGGTACTTGTGTATCCAGCTCTGGAGGAGGCCGTGCCAGACTAACAGATGTGATGGTGACTTCATTTTCATCCTTCCGACTCAGTGTTTGATTATTCAGTTTCTGAAGCATAGTCGGGGCTTAAAGGAAGGGTGAGCACAAGATGTATTGCTTTTTAAAACTTAAAATATACAGAGTGAAGTCAAAATACATTTTTATTGGAGTAGTTATAATGATAGGTAGGTAATCAGATGGCTAGGTGGGATTTTACTGCACCTGGAGCTGGTTTAATTGTTATCACAACACGCCCATCTGCTAAGATCTCTTTCACTGAGCAGTCTGCCTGATATTTGCGTTTGTTGAACCAGGACTGAAGCATTTTCTGCAGACTAGTTTTTTGCTTCATCATTTTTTGTGGTGCATCATGCACAGTCCATTTCAGTGAGAGAACAATTACAGCTTCGTCTTTATCCTGGGGTGAAGTTGTGCCAGACTAAAAAATAGATAGATAGATAGATAGATAGATGAGATTTAAACAAACCTAAAGCTTTTAAGCATCATTGAAATATATTTTTTAATATGTTTTATATCATTTTATAAAAAATGGGAAGTGAGCTATTTTGTCACAATTTAAAATTTACAACAGCACTGCAGAAACTGACAAAAGCTATACTCTTGTATCAGTTGTTTAAAATATATGATGCTTTATATAGGATGTCTTTTTATACTTATGACTACTGTCAGGGTGAACAGCCCTACAGACTCTTGATCATTTAATACTTCCTCAATCTTCAGAGGAGATGAGGTAGGACTACAGTAGTGATCTTGTGCATTTGACACTTTCACTTTCAATCCTTGCTTTACAAGGAGTCACACAGACAAGTGCAGGAAATCAACCAGGATTTTGGACTGAATGAAACTGCATATAACTGAATACATTAAGCATACACGAAAAATACCTACCGCAGCAGGTGTTTCAATCGATGTTGGATGTTGCTGGCTGTTACTCACACCAAAATGCTTTAAAGACCATAAGGGAAAGGATATTTAAAAAAATAAACTGTGGCGTCACACATCAATTTTTTTTGATCATCATTAATACCAAAGCTCCTTTAAACATTTTCTTGTATTCTGACTCAGCGTTAGTTTACTAACTTGGTTCGTGACGTCATCCACATCGACGTCCATGGGCACCGCTTCGTCTGACATTTTGATCCTCGACCTTTAAAACACACAAACATAAATGACATACATAAAAGCGGTTTGTTGTATTCAAACAGCCAGCCAGCATTTCTTTGTTGATTTTATGAATGTTGTCATGGATTCGCAAACGTCGTTGTCCAAGCTACCAACTCTACTTTCAGTTTACGGCAGCCTAACGCAAACTCACCTTTTCATATTCTAACTGAACTTATAACACAACATTATGCCACGTTTGGTTTATTTGGACTTAAATAGCTCGAAAATATGATCTTACTTTACGTAGGACTTACCTCTGCTTATCTGCTACAAACAGCGTTTCTTCCTGAGAAATGAAAGTGAAAGTATTGCAGCGTCACTGCGCCAACACTCAGGGGCGTTTCCAAGATTTTTAAATGGGTGGCACAAGAGGAGCGAAGAAAATGGTGGGTTGGGGGGGGGGGGCAGGCAAAGGAACTCATAATATTTATTCAGAAATAAATCACTACTCGAAAACATTGACCATGCTTTTTAGGCTCATGTGCAGCCCAGAGTCCTAGTTTAGAAGTGGTATTGCACAAGATTTTAAACAAATATTTAATGTTATGCAAAGTGGGAAAAATATTATACTTTTTACTTAAGTAAAAGTTTTAGCCCTACTGAAATAGTTTAATAGTGCACAAGAAATAAAATAAAATAATTCAAAGTACCTAAACATTCTCATTATGTACACATTATATTACTTGCTCAAAATTATTGATTTATTGATGTATGTGTCACATAAATGTTGCAGCTGTTAATAATTTTAATTATTGATGTATCACGGGGTCGTTTGATCTATAATAATGCAATTTATCTACAAAATAATAGTTTTCTAAAACTTAAAATTAAATGGTATGAAACACAAAATACAATATTCACATCCACAATCTAGTAGAGCAGAAACAGAAAGTAGCATGACAGAAATTTTAAATAAAGTGCAAGTACAATATACCTGTATGTTGGACATTGTAAGATCTTTATATATTTTTCATTGTTCCTGCTGTGCAATGCTTTTCTGCTCCTTTGTGTCCTTGTTTCCCCTCTCTGTTATTGCTCTCTCTCACTCTGTCTCTCCCACTCTCTCTCATATTCTCTCTCTGCTGTAGGTGTCCTGAAAGGGCTGGAATTCTGGGGGGTTCAAGCACATAACTTTTTCTTATAACACACCATGGTAGTATTTAAAGATCGGATGCTATACTCCACCTTTGTCAGATTGTTAGATGGCATTCAGTAGTAACATCAGGTTTCTTAGAGAGCTCTCTGTTTTCTCAAGTTTTCCTATGCGAACTGTGCTATCTTGTCTCCCCTAGTTAATTCCCCAGTGTTGCTCCTTGTCTAGCTGCTTCCTTGATGCCTTGCTACCTTTGACTAGTTAAATTTCCTACCTCCTAGCTCATGTCTTAACACATTGGATTCTCCCCACTAAAACACACAACACTCACCACAGAAACAATTGGACTTTTACTGCCAATTCGTCATCTACTTACCTGCCAGCAACCTCTAGGAACATTTGGGTCAACACTACTCACCAAACTGCTTAACTGCCAGACCCCCATAAGCACAATTGGACTTTCTCAGCTAATTATCCTTGAACCTAACTGCTCCATTTATATTGTGACTGTAAAATATCTCTGTGTTAAACTCATGTGTGTGTTCAATAAATCCTGCAAAACTTTCCAGTGGTTTAAAACTACTTCCTCCCTGCATCCACATACACTACCCATCAAAAGTTTTAGAAAACCCCAATTTTTCAGTTTTTAATTGAAATTCAAGCTGTACTTTGAAATGAAAACATAGAACAGACAAGCTATTGAAGTTCAAAATGAAATCATGGAATAAACCAAGATGTATTCCAAACTGTTGACTCATCAAAGTAGCCACCTTTGGATGTAACAGCTGAACACACTCATGGCATTCTTTCTACAATGGAAATCAAATATTCTTCAGCAAGTTCTTCCCAACTCTCTTGCAGAAGTTTCCATAAATGTGTGGCACTTGTAGGTTGCTTTGCTTTCACTCTTCTGTCCAGTTCATCCAAAACCAGCTCGATAGGGTTTAGGTCTGGAGACTGTGTGTTATGGTTTGTGGTTTTTGGTATTGTGGGACTAGGTTTTGTTTAATTCTAGGATGTTTGGTTTTCCTTTTTTCTGTCTCGTTCTTGTTTCTTTCCAGTTTGGTTGCATCCCCTTTGCTGTGTGCCTTATGTTTTACTTTAAGTGAA
>VUQH01047131.1:0-15458 GCA_015106775.1 Etroplus canarensis
AAGTTGGCCCAAAAAAAAAAAAAAAAAATCTCCACTCTCAGCGGCAGATCCCTTTAACTGGTCCTTTAATCCAACTTTGTTCTGAGTGGCTGCCCCTCTTAAATGGTTTAAACAACAATTGGGTGGGGCTTCTTCACTCACAGTCAGCTGTCTTCCAGAAATGGCCATATTAGGGGTATCCGTTCTCACTGTCATCAAAAAAGCCTACCTCACTGTGTGAAACTTTAAATGTTTAATGTCATTATCCAGTAGAAAATAAGTAAGAGCTTTATGTAAACTGCAATAAAGGTCCCCTTTAAGAATAGTCAGCTGAAACATTCAAAAGTCTGTGAGGAACAAGTATTTTAACTCAACTCTTGAAGTGCAAATTAGCTTAGTAAGCTAAATGATATGAAAACAGCTGTTGTTTGGCAATAAATTACAAGCCTGATTGTGTCTACCTCTATCTAAAATCACACCACAATCTGTCACTATTATCCCTGTAAACTATGCTAAAAACGAAAGGAAGGCTTAACAGATGTAGCATGATGTCATTATTACCACTTCTAGGCAGAAGGTGATGGGGGAAACATGTTTCATTATTTCTCAAGAGGCACCTAAAAAAAACTGAAGCTTGGCTATTGTGATCAGCTTGTCACAGCTCATGCCAGCTCTGATGCCTTTACTCCACTGAGAGCAGTGATTTTTCCATTGAGTCAGTGAGATCCATAACACCTTGTTTTGCTGCCATCTGGCCTGCCTCTGAGCAAATGAATGAGGGGCTAAGTAGCTTTCAACACCTTACTCCACCCCACTTCAGCAGCTAGCCAGCAGCGGGCAATTTAGCTCCATAATTGATTTAGTGGTTGGGCTAAAAGATGCTTTCACTCATCAGAGATTGGATTATAGTATTTGCTGTTTGCTCACTATTAGTCTATTAGTCACTATTAGTTATTTGCTGCTCCTGTGTTATCTGTCTGTATTATTTTGTAAAAGGAGAATATTGCACTGTGCAGTTAACACACCCCATCCTTTCTTGCAGAATGTATGAAAATAAATTGTGTTTAGTTGCTGGAGAACACAAGGAGCAGGGTGAATAAAAATCAGCTGTCATCACCAGTCCAGCTCTTCCCTTTAGATTAAAATCTCTTTTCTTCTGTCTTGACAGTATCCTGTTTGCAGACATTGTGGGCTTCACCAGCTTGGCTTCTCAGTGCACTGCTCAGGAACTGGTCAAGCTGCTGAACGAACTCTTTGGGAAGTTTGATGAACTGGCTACAGTAAGTGCTCTCACTTTCCTCTGTCGTTGTTACTCATCAATTTGATTTAGAAGAAGTGGTTTGCAAAGTGGGACTGATGAAAAAAAATCTATTTTTAATTAGTTCTATAGATTAATTGTGTTATTAATATTGTTAAAAATCTTTGAAATGGCAGCAAGGTGATACGGTGGATAGCAATGTCACCTCAAAGCAAGAAGGTCCAGGTTCAAATCCAGCAGCCTGCCAGCTTGGGCCCTTCTGTGTGAAGGTTGCATGTTCTAACCATGCTTGCGTGGGTTCTCTCCAGGTTCTCCAGCTTCCTCCCACAGTCCAAACACATGCAAAGGGGTTAATTAGTCATTCTAAACTGACCAAAGGTGTGAATGTGAGCATGAATGGGTGTCCATCTCTGTGTTGGCTCTGTGATGGACTGGTGACCTGTCCAGCCAGCACCCCCACGACCCTGAATTGGATGGATGGATGGATGGATGAACAGATTGTTAAAATCAGATTAAAACCAGACTGTAAGAGCAATAGATTGATCTTATATATCAGAGCTTCTACATCGGTCCAGAGGGCCCACTAAGTTCTCCAGCTAATGCGAGTACACAGCTGGTTTAGTGTTAAGTTTTTCTAATTAAAACATCTGCCTCCTGTCAGGAATCCATTTAATCATCAGTGTTTGACAAATGACCTGAAAACAGTAATCAATTACTCGAAAAACTAATTTCATTGCCAATTACCCAGCAGTGAAAATAACAGCATTTTAAGGAGGAGGAAGGACTACGATTGTGAGGGATGCATTGATAATCGTGCACCTAGTTTAACCTTGTGAACGCACACAGTATTGTAGAGGACCCAACCACTGAGACTCTCTACAGCTATGAGAATTTTTTCCCCAGGACTCTATGCAGTCCTGTGCAAAATTGAGTACAGCTTTACTGCTTCTAGGAATTAAGAAGGAAAGTAGCAGCCAGGTGCTGTCAATCATATGCACTTGATTAATTTATCATCAGCAAAGGTTTTATCAGTTTGCTGGTCCGGAGTGTTCTGGTATGTGTGCCACAATACCACATTCTTCCCAGGAGTGGACATCCCAGCAAATTCACTCCAAGGTCAGACTGTGCGATGTTCGGAGAATCTGCAAAAACCCCCAAGAGCTAGACTCTGCAGAGCTCAGTTAGTATGTTAAAGTGGATGACCATGTACCTTTGGCTGCTTGTCCCCGAGGGGTCACCACAGCGGATTAATCTGCATTGGTAATGTGGCAGAGGCTTTATACTAGATGCCCTTCCTGATGCAATCCTCCATGGTGAGAGGGGCTTGTGTCCCTACCTGGGATCAAACCAGGGACCTTTCGCTTGTAAGGCAAATGTGTAAGCCACTACGCTACAGGGATATGTTAAAGTGCATGACCATACAATGAGAAAAAGACTGAATAAGTGTGGCTCATTTGGAGGGGTTGCCAGAATAAAGCCTCTTCTCTCTTAAAAGAACATGGCAGCATGGTTTAGGTTTATAAGTTGCATCTGAACAAACCACAAGATAAGATGAGATAATCCTTTATTGTTCCACAGTGGGGAAATTCCAAATGTTACAGCAGCGCTGTAGACCAGTATAAAATCATACCAAAGTAGAAAAAAGAAAAGAGACAATAATAATAATAGAGATTTTAGGATATAATAAAATAATATTACAGTAGAAACCATTTGCTAATGTTAATTATGGAAGAAATTTCCCCCACAGACTTGCTGTATCAGTACAGTACCACACTGGAACTCATTGAGCACTTTAAAACAGTCCATTCCTTCACAATATTTGTAATGACAGACTGCATGGCTAGGTGCTTGATTCTGTACATCTGCTAAAGAGGTGTGGCCCAATACTTTTGTCCATACAACGTGTCTAAATTACCTAACCATATCATGGGAACACCAGAAATCCGCTGTTACAGTTCCGCTGACTATATTGAAGCCATCACTGTGAACAATCTTGCAAACACCAAGATAATCTTTCTTTGAATATTAATGCACTATTATTTTCTACTTTATTCTCATAAATTAAACCAAAATTGCTTGCAGCATGTGCTATGGTGACTGCAAGGGGTCGATTTCTTTCTTTAAAAATCCATGTGAAATTTGCAAATAATGCGGTGATTTTATGTGGTTTTATTTGCAATGAGAAAAGAATATTGGATTTTGAAACTTACAAAGAAAGTTGGTTTTAAAAAAACAAAATTCTATCTTGCGTTATGAAATAATGTCACTGAGCCATCACACTTAGCCTACAGTGAGGGAAGAAGGCAAGCTGCAAAGGGCTCTGAACAGTTGGTGAGCTCCTGTTTCAGCTTGTCATTCTGCAGAAGCCTCCAAGAAAACAAAATGTATTATTTAGTCCTGCAGTTAATTTATGATGCCAAGTCATATATTGATCCAAATACATAAAGTAAATCTGGAGAGGTTAACCCACATGCAGGAGGAGGAGGAGGACTTGTAGATGGAGGTCAAAATAAAGAATGAACTGGGAAGGCTGAAGAGGGAGAGATGACAGGATCGATTTTTAGACAGAGGGGAGATAAGGAGGGCTGAGGAGGTGGACTGTTTGTGCGTGTGTGTGTGTGTGTGATACAGCACTTTTGGGACTAACTGAGAGGGTGTATAGTAGCATACACTGTACATCAGTAAGCCTGTGTACAGTAGTGTTGTTCTCTGGCAAAGAAGATTATGTGAGTGATAGGTTATCTGCTGCCAGACCACTGTAATCATATTAATACTGCATGAGCCACACTCATACACAGAGCCTTGTTTCTGTCACTTTAGAGGACATTGCATTGACATGCAGTGCATTCCTTTTCTGGACCCTCTACTTAAACTCCCGTAAGTCCATAAGTTTGCTTCTGTACACCACAATAGTGGATGTTAAATCAAACAGTGAAGATGTGATTGAGGTACAGATTTTCAGCTTTAATTCACTGGGGTTAACAAAAGTATTAGATTAGCTATTTTTATATGAAGTCCCATGTTTTCAGAGGCTCAAAAGTAATGGGACAAAGTAATATGATTTTAAATATAAGGACTGCTTTTAGTACTCTTTTTTTTAAATCCTTTGCAGTCAATGACTACCTGAAGTCTAGAACCTATGGACATCACCAAAAGCTGTATTTCCCCCCTTGAAATGCTCTGCCAGGCAAGGTTATTATAGTTAACTAAAACTAAACTAAAAACTAAAACTATATGAGAGAAATAATTTTAGTTAACTGAAATAAAAATAAAAATTAGACTTTTGGAAAAAAATCAGAACTAACTAAAATTACATTATGGGCTTAGGCAACTAACTAAACAAAAATAAAAACATACAGGAAATGTCCTTAGTTCTAGTCTTTCTTAGTTGGGTTAAATGTGGGGCTTTGGGGCACCTGCTTATTGAGACTCAGGATGTCTACTTGATTGTGACTCATCTGCCTTCACAACGCGTTGTGTTTGTATTGTAATTTCTGATCTAAACACTTTGAATTTTCCCCTGACAAATACCATCCATATTATAATAATTAAAAAAACTAAAACTAACACTGAAACTAATAAAAACTAAACTAAAACAAGCAAACCCGCTCTGAAGATTAACTGAAACTAAACTGAATTCAAAACAAAAACTCAAAATAAAATAAAAATAATAACTAATTAGATAATACAACACTATAATAGCTCAGTTGCCCGGCTTTTACTGCAGCTGCCTTCAGTTGCTGTTTGTTTGTGGGTCTCTTAGCCTTCAGTTTTGCATTCAGTAACTGAAAAGCTGCTCTGCTGTGTTGAGTTTCAGTGACTGTCATTTCTTTTTCTCGAGAAATTCTTTGGGTCATTATCCATTTGTGTAGCTTATAACAATGGGGATGGGGTAATCAGCAGTCACATCGTCCAATAAACACAAGTGGCCCAGTCCCATTCGTGGCTATACATGCCCATGCCATAACAGTGCCTCCTCCATGTTTGACAGATCCTCCATGTTTGACAGATCCTCCCATCATTCTGCTACAAGTTCATCTTGGTTTCATCTGTCCAAGGAATTTTTTCCAGAAATGTGAAGGCTCTTCTAGTTGTTTTCTGGCAAGATCCATTCTGGCCTTTCTGTTCTTGAGCATAATCAGTTCCTCGTTGTAAAGATAAGATGATACTTAAAAAAAATGAAAAAAGTAGTAATACAGGTAAGAAAATAAGACTGTGTGGTAATGTCCTTATTGCGCAATATTTACATTTAAACACTATTTAAATTACACACCTACCTCCTTGAGAGTGTTCTTGACTTTGCTAGTTGTTGTAAAGAGGTTTTTCCTAACCAAGGAAAGAATTCTGTAATCATCCACTTTAGTTTTCCATTGTGGTCTCCCAGGCTTTTTACAGCAGCTGAGCTGGCCAGTGCACTCCTTTGTTTTAAGAATTGTTGTGCTGGCCACTCCTAAAGATTCTGCTAGCTTTTTAATAGGTTTATTTTGGTTTTTCAGCCTAATAATTGCCTCCTTTAGTTGCATCAACATCTCTTTGAACCTCGTATTAAAAGTTTCAGTGAACAGCAAAATCAACTGAATGCAAAATGCAACCAAAGCCAAATGCAACTCAGCACTGGAATTCAACTCCAGATGTTTAACAGGTCATGAAACTGCTTGTCAGTCAGTTATCTCATTCTCTGAAAACGAGAGACCATGTATAAAAATGTCGGTAATTCTTAAACAGTTAATGCAATTCTCTTGTCAACCCCCTTGAATTAAAGCTGAAAGTCTGCCCTTGAGTCACATTTTGATTGATTTAAACTCCATTGTGAAGGTGCACAGAGGCAAAATTACAAAAAAAAAAACAAAAAAGAAAAAAAAATTCTCACTGTCCAAAAACTTACGGACCTAACTGTGTAAAGAGACAGTGGCTTTGAGAAAACGACAGTATGAGGACAGGCTGTACCATTAGAACTCAGTGCTGTCCAAGATGTCAGAGTCACATTCAACTCTCACTTTACCACATGCTTGACCTCTTCTATGAGGCCAAGAGATGGTTTACTCTTGCTTTCTACATGCACACACGCACACAAGTCACATGATCAGCAGGATTATCCCTCATGAGCTCATTCTGCATCTCAGCAATCAGTCGTGGCTTAACATGGGGAGGGAGGCTGAGGGTGAGAAAGACCAAGATACAAGTTGATATGTAGCTTGCTATCAGCGCTACAGTGCTCAGCAAGCCATTATATGGAAACCTTGTGATGAGGATATATTGGATGCGTGTGTGCGTGTGTGTGTGTGTGTGTGTGTGTAGCTGCAGCTGCATCCTAATTGAGATTTATACCCCGTCGTGTAAGTGAGGGAGAAATTCACTTTCAAACCAGCTCTGTCACAGCTGCTGAGCCTGTCTGGCTGCTGTATGCTACACAACACATTAACTCCCTGCGGGCTCAACTTAAACTTAACCATAACAGACACATGCCTAACACCAACCTTCACCTAACCACAGCGAAGACAGGACAGCACCAGGCCACACAGGGGACACAGACTGTGTCCTCCAATCAGGTGGTTTTAATCCCAAATGTGTCTCCCAAAGCAAACACAGATACCTTTCACTTGAGACATGGCCTGCTGTCAGCAGATAATTTCGGTTCACACACACATGCACACATCTCTCTGTTCCGAGTGCTGGGATAATCATCCACGTTCTGAATTCTCATATCCTCCCACGCTAGAATCTTTCTGCTCCCGTGAGCAGAAAACCAGAGCACCCCATCTTTCTTCTTCTCATCTCTGCCTCTTACCCTGCAGTTGTCATGAAACCTCTCTCTCTATATATGCATGTGTGTGTTTGTATGTGCACATATGTGTGTTTGTCACTCAAAGGCTGCCTGCAGGCTAAGCTTTGTAGGGTTTACCATTACGATTTTCTGATGACTCTGTGTGATACGGAGCCAAAAGGAAACCCTGTGTATGCTACTAAATCCTTGCGCAGTACAGTATGTTTGCATGTTGCCAAGCAGCTGTTTTCTGCAGGTATGTGTGTGCATGATGGCTGTATAGGTGTCTCTGTGTATTAGTGATTGTGTACGTGGCATCATAGCTGAGTTTGTGCACAATGTGCACCGTGAAAAATGGTGGATCTGTCTGGGAATGTGTGGGTGGGATTCTACTTCAAGAGCATGTCGGAGCAATTAGAGTTGGCCTCAACTGCAAATACACAAATAGTTGCGTAAATACACACATCTGATTAAAATGAACCGAAATGCAGCTGCAGCTTCCATGTAGTTTCTGCAGAACAAAGGGTTTAAAATAGAAACGGTCTTGTCATAATTAGCAATTTGTTGGGCATTTAACTTCATAAAATCTGCAGTCCAGATGGAAATAAAAGTTAGTCTCAGCAACACATTTCAAAGCAGAATTGCATCACACTATCTAAGATTGAATTTTTTGGTAGACTACCTATAAAATAGACACTCAGTAGTGACTAATTTGTTAGTGATCATTAGTCTTAATTTTTGCTTGCATTGTGGTCTTGCTAGTAAAAAGAAGCACATATTCAGTGTATGGACAAAATATTTCATTCCAGTGCCACATGTGTATAAAATCCAGCACCTAGCCATGCAGTCTGTCTTTACAAAGATTTATGAAGAAATGTGTTGTTCTAAAAAGCTCCAGGAATTCCAGCATGGGAAAGCCACTGTTGCAACCAGTCAGTTGGTGGAATTTCTTCCCTCCTAAGCATTCCACAATCACCTGTAAGTGGTTTTATTGCAAAGTCAAACCATTTAGAAACCACAGCAATTCAGCCATCAAGCAGCAGACTTGTGAAGTTACAGACCAGAGTCAGTGAGTGCATAAAAGTCACTAACGCTCTGCTGATTCAATAACTGCAGCGTTCCAAACCTCCTCTGGGATTAACACCAGCATCAAAATCTGTCCCCAAGGAGCTGTATGGCAAAGGTTTCCATGGCTGAGCAGCTGTGTGCAAGTCTTACATCACCAAGCACAATGCCAAATGTCAGACAAAGTGGTATAAGGTCGCAGTGCACAAAGCTAAGTCCATAAAGCATTGTTGGATGAGTTTGGTGTGAAAGGACTTGACTGGCCTGCACAGAGCCCTGACCTGTGCCCCAGTGAACACCTTTGGAATGAACTTGAACAGAGATTGTGAGCCAGCACCAGTGTCTGACCTCACAAATGTTCCTCTGGTTGAATCAGCAAAAATTCCTACAGACACACTCAGAAATCTTGTAGAATGCCTTCCCTGAAGAGAGGTAGTTGCTACAGCTGCAAAAGGAAACCTGACTCCAATGGGATATTATAAAAGCTCCTGCAAGTGTAATGTGTAGCTGGCCCGATACTTTTGTCCACATACCGTAACATGGGATAGTATATAAACCATACACTATGCAATGGATAGTTTTATGAATTCAGATTTTTGAACACTCAAATAAGATGGCTATTTGTACATGTATGCTAATATATAATATCCCCTCTGGTGCAGGGCCAGTACCAGTGTGTTACAAGTCCAGTGGCCTGCCAGGCCTACGCTGACCAACCACCAGGCTTTTATTTGTATTAGAAAAAAGCTAAAACCATTAAATATCTTACTAGCTCACAGTTTGTTTACTTTTTAACACATCAAAGAGTTAAAAAATATGAAGAAGTTAAAATACGAATAGAGAAAAAGGCAAACATTATGGCTTAATACTGTTTTACCAGCTTATTTCCCAGTCATTTAATTTCACTAACCTAACCTAACAAGGCACACTCAATTGTTCACTGCTTTATAAAAAAAAGGTTGTATATGATTCTGTGCTCTCTGTGCTCTCTCTTCCTGTGTACAGAGCTGCACATATATACAGCTTAGCTGCTCTGTCTGTTCCACCACACGATTAGCATATAGTGTTAAAGCTAATTGGATAGCTCTGGATGGATAGCACTACATTAGTCCTTTGCATGATTAAATGACATTGAACGCGACATCCAAAAGATATGTCTAGTATAAGCCCAAGGCAAAGAGATTTCTCTAATTTGACTGACATTGTCCATTTAGTGGACTACAGTAGGCTGTTCCAGATGTTCATCTTCTCGTTTCTTTTTGTGTTTGTAGGAGAACCACTGTAGGCGCATAAAGATACTGGGGGACTGTTACTACTGTGTGTCGGGATTGACCCAACCCAAGGCAGACCACGCCCATTGCTGTGTAGAGATGGGGCTGGATATGATTGACACGATTGCGTAAGTTCTACACACTGATTTGCAGACACGCAAATTTCTTTCTACTGATGAGTCTGAGGAAGCGCCAAAGGTCAACAAGTCATCATTACTGTGGCGGTGTGTCCCTATGACACAGTGTATGAGTTCATTCTTTTCCTTTACTTTTAATGTAATGCTTCTTTTGACAACTTGGAGAAGCAGTACAGTTTTCAGCTGCTCCAACAGTTTGCCAGAAGTGGTTCAAGAAGCTGTCAGTCCCGCAGTGCTTGCAGCTCTCTAGCATAATGCAAACCGCTAAGCTAGCTAAGGGTAGCAGACTAATCTCAATCAGTCTATTGTGATGTTACTGTCAAATATGTTGCTCTAACTCAGGCAATCTAACGACCACAAACTCATACTAACTCATGGGCCACTGCCTAACCTCATCAGTTCCAGCTGCTGCTTTCATTAGACAGCTGAAGACCTGTTACATGTGCAGGTTAACACAAAAGGCTTTCTTATTTGCATGGAGTTGTGGAATTCTCACATTATTAAGGATTATAGACATGCCTCAGTGAGAGTGTGACCACTTTGAGTGAAAGGTGAGTGCTGACTAGATCAGTTAGTGAAGTACTATTCTTGCAAATTTTTTGTATGTTATTTAGCACTACTTAACAAAACTCAGAGCTCCAGCCTCTTACCCTTTTGGATCCAAAAACACTCACATGGCTGACCCTGATTGCTCAATTCAGGCTTCAAAGTGAGAGTCCACAAACAAAAACCAGGAAGTCACAGGAAGTGTTTCTACATCCATCTTTTATATGCAGTCTATGATTGTCACAAATTTGCTTTTCTACGTTAAAACTATTAAAGAAAATTGTGAGTTTCACGGCAATGGATTTACAAATTATTTATGAATGACGATAGCATTTTAAGCTCATCCGGCAAAAACACCAATGAACTAATGCTACGCTGTCATCCGTCCATCCACACTTCAGAAGAAACTCTGATCTTCCTGCAGTATTGGCAAGAATGTATAAGCATATTTCTATTTTAAAAGAAATCGCTACTTCCGGGGGCAAGTCCAGATTTTTTTTTTCTTGGCGCCCAACCATTGTCACTGAACAAGAGTAATTAAGCTTAGAGTGCTCAAAACCATTGTAGGAGAGCATGGATAGGCCCACTAAAAATTCAACATAGTATGTTTACTTGAGTACTTTACTGAAGTATGTTTCATGTGCTTATATGCAAAGATTTTCTATGTCATGCTACTTTGTTCTCACGTATATCCAAACACTGTACTTTGTCTTCCATACTATTAATTTCAAAGCTTTAGCGACTTATTATTTTAGATCGTTACCCAGCAATATATAAGTAATTTAAATCATCAACAGCTGCAATGATCCAATGATATAATGTAAATGATGCTGAAAAGTGCCGTTCTACATAGTGAGTATTTTTACTTTAGGTACTTTAAATATATTTTGACTCTAAAACTTGTGTACTATTAAGCCATTTAAGTAGGCTTTTAACTTTTACTTAAGTAAAAAGTCTAAATACATTTTTTTGATTTTTCAAAACAATTATTCAGTGGAAAATTTAGAGTCACATGCAGCACCATTATGAGTCTGAAAATCATGCCTGATGTTTCCTGTGCCATTTTCTACACTGGTTTTACTTCTGAATTTCTCCATCTATAGTACTGGTCAGATTTTAGTGAAACCTAATGGCTCATTACCCAGACTCTGCTCAAGGACAAGGTAACATTTGTTATTTGACAGGCATATTTTTATTTTTACAAGAATCACTACTCCTTAGATTATTAGTCTAGGCTGTCCTGTTTAAAAATTGAGTGTTTGTGTGTACGCCTTTTCCATCTATACATAAATGCCACAATTTGGTTTATTTGTGTTATAATAATGTTTTAAGCTGGTTTAATTTACCCCTGGGATTAATAAAGGCTTGTGATTCAGATTCTGATTCTGATTTAGGGCTGATCTAGAACTAGGGCCTTCTTTACTTCCCAGCGGATTTTTATGCTCATTAGTTTGTGCAACACAGCCAGCCAATGACAAGAAAACTTCTCACTTTCTTTCTGTACTTCACACATTACAATAACCTGTGAATTGTGATGGATTGTGAGCGAGATGAGCTACTACATCACTGACATTCTGGTTGTTAAAACCTGGCAGAGTTACTGATGCTGAACGTTTGCACTTGCTTCCAATGTTATCAGCCCATTAAATGATTCACGCCGGAGAGAAAAGGAAAATAGACACCCTGTTCTACATATTCATATTCTAAAAGTTACAAAACTAGTCATTGTGATCACTGGTAAAAAAAAGTAACCCTGTTTAAAAGATTTGTCCTCTTGGTCACTTAGAAAATCAACCTTTGTAACACGTGATTGTGTGTTTTTAATCCAAACCATGGGCTTTTTCTAATCCTAAGCCATATAGTTTGTCTCACTCCAAAACTACTCAGTCTAATTCTGTTTCATTCATTTACCACCTAAATGACACTTGATTGCACATATCCCTACTCTCCACCCCTCCCTCTAAAAGCATGTTGACACCCACATACACAGAGCACCTATACCTCACTTTCTTGTGTGAACCCTCTCCTGTCATGTTCTTTCCGCTGCCGCTCTGTCTGAGCGGATGGATGCCGCAGTGGGAGTCCTTTATCTCAAAGGACAGGTGCTGCCATGCACACTCATCCCTCAGTATGTGTGTGAGTGTGAGACATCCCTACTTCAGCCTGATGGGCAAACCACATTTTCTTTTATGCCACCCTGTAAACACACACACACACACACACACACACACACACACACACACCTAGTCATCCCTCTGCCATTCTCAATTTCCTTCCTCAGCTCTGTCCGTGACTCTGTCTTGTGTCTGAAGTGGGCGACCTCCTGCTGGTGACGAGGTCATTTACCAGGGAGGAGACATTCTGGAAAAGTCTAGAAAACCTTTGTTTTCAGTGCCCTACACTACAGCCAAGTGAAGGTGGTCTGGTGTACATGAATATTGTGGACACACATGTGAACAGAAACCTATACTGTACGTCCACACACTCAGAGTGCTTCAGTAAGATGTTTTGAGGTGCACTGCAGAGTAGTTTGTGCTTTACTGGGGCATCACAAGGTCCAAGATTCAATTCATTGTCTTTATGAAACACATGGTTCTATACCAATATTAACCAAGAAAAACATATTTTGTGCTGAAATCTGGTGATATGGCAATAGATGCTTCTGTATGGCTTGCCTATCTGTAGAATAAGAACTGAGCATGTGAATTTATTTTGCTTAACTTTCCTTAGGGGGATATGTGACGAGTAGATTGGTTCTCAATGATATAGATTCTCACTGTTCTTTTGCTCTATCTCAGATTCACTGATGTAAACAAGAGACTATATTAAAGATGGACATAATTGGTTGCATGATTATGCTGGATTTTGCATTATGAAACATGTTTGGATAATAACTAACTTAACTACACTTATTTGCAGCCACGAGTGACCATATTTGGACGAGAGGGTGGAATGCTAAGTTATCAGCTATACGGACACCTGCTAATCAGTGCTAAGTAACAGCCTAATAAATTACTAGACTTTTACTCACCAAAACTGAAGCACACACACTTTCTGGATGGTGTGTGGGACTCAGTAGGGTATGTCAGATAGCTCCAAAAGGTGCCAGCATCATAAATTACAGTGGTCTGGTTCAGCAACTCCAGAGGGTGGAGCTGAGGACTAGCAGCAGACAGCTATCAACTACTACAGCTAGCTGTATTGGCACGCCTGTCAGTTAGTTAGCCAGGTTATATAAGCATGTGAACAAGAAAGTACACCCTCTTTAAATTCTTTAAAGGGTTTACATATGAAGGCATAATAAAAATACGAACTGGTTATTAGCAGGTCATGATACAACCTGAGATGAACAACAACACGTGACGTATTACACCATGCTCTTATTCATTTGACAAAGACTAAACCAAGATGCTGACACAGTGTGTGAAACTTTAAGTACTTTACTACGTCCATGGGAATTAAGAGAGTAAGTAGCAGCCAGGTGCTGCTAATAAAATGTACTTGATTAATTGAACATCAGCCAGTGTGAGCATCTCTATAAAAGGTGGCAGTTTGCAGTTCTGGTGCTTTCAGGTGTGTGTTAACACAGTGCCAAAGAAGAAAGATACCACCAATGATCTTACAGAAGCAAGCGTTGCTGCCCGTCAACCACGGAAGGCATCAGTCCAACAGTCTATAGTGAGAAGGATTATTCATTTGTGGAAAACATTCATGATCGTTGGCAATCTCCCTAGGACAAGATGTCTCAGCAAATTCACCCCAAGATCAGACCACACAATGCTCAGAGAAACTGCAAAAAACAAAAACAAAAAAAGCCCAAAAAAATGAAGAACTACATCTCAGACTCTGCAGGCCTCAGTTAGCGTCCTAAATATTAAAATATTTATTAGTCCCCACAAGTGGGGAAATTCCAAATTCTACACTCTGTTATTAACATACACACACACACACACACACACTGGTGTCAGAGTGAGGGGGCAGCCCCTGGGGAGCTGCCAGGAGAGCAATGAGGGGTGTTTGGTGTCTTGCTCAGGGGTTCCTCAGGGAGTGAACCCACACCTTTCCAGCTTCCAGTCCACACTCCATATATAGTGGTTCATACTGGCCTTGAACCGCAGTGTTCTGCAACGTTTCTTGTTCCGGCTTCCAGCCTGCACACATGTAGTGCTCTGTGTGAGTCTTGAACTGGAGTTCTCTTGTTCCCAAATCAAGTCCTGACAGACTGAGCTGCTGCCATCCCCAAAAGGATCTCCTGGGATTTGAACCCAGGAGCTCCTGTTTACAAGGCAAGCACTTTAACCAACTAAGCCGCAGCACCACCTGAAGTTCTTTAAAGTACAATTAGAGGAATACTGAACAAGTATGGCTTGTTTGCAAGGGTTGCCAGGAGAGAGCCTCTTCTCTCTAAATATTGAACAAACCACAAGAATTCTGGAACAACGGCCTTTGGACCAACGAGACCAAGCGGAGATGTTTGGCCATAATGCACAGCATCACATTTGCTGGTGTGTCAGCAAACACTTCATATCAACTGTTAAGCAAGGTAGAGGAGGGGTGATGATTTGGGTTTGTTTCGCAGCCAAAGGACCTGCACACCTTGATATCACTGAGTTGTCCATGAACTCTGTAAATGTGAAGCCTGTCTAACAGTTAAAGCTTGGGTGAAGCTGGTTCATGCAACAGGACAAACATCACAAGCACAGCAGCAAATCTATAACAGAAAGGGTAAAAAAGAAAACTGTCCAAGTGTTGCAGTGGTCCAGTCAAAGTCTTGACTTCAGCCTGACTGAAATGCTGTGATGGGACTTAAAGACTTTAAGAAAGTGTACAGTACATACACCAATGCCCACAAACATCAATAAACTGAAGCAACAATTCAAAGAGTGGGCCAAATTTCTCCACAATGATGCGAGCCTGATGAAGTCATACAGAAACTGATTACTTAAAGTTTTTGCTGCTTAAGGTGGTTCCATAAGATATTGAATCTCTGGGGTGTACTGTGTTTTTCACACACTGCTTCTGCATTTTGGTTTAGTTTTTGTTACACGCGTGGACAGAATTGTTGGTACCCTTCCATTAAAGAAAGGAAAAATCCACAAAGGTCCACAATTCTCTTCCTGATATCTTGGCTGATTTCTTTTGATTTCTCATAATGTCAAACAAGGGGGTCGTGTGTTTGAGTGTGGCCTTAAAAGACACACACAGGTGTGCCTCCAGTTAACTCAAATGTTGTCAGTTAACCTAGCAGAAGCTTCCAAAGCCATGTCGTCATCATCATCTAGGCTTTCCCACATTGTTTAAAGGCATAGTAATCTTTGTGTCTGTAAACTTCTGACTTTGAAGAAATGAATAAAAAACTCTCTAAAATATTCTCTCTCTCATTATTGCAGCATTTAGCAAATAGAAATAATTTTGGCAATCCTAACTGACCTAAACAG
>VUQH01047131.1:23666-34754 GCA_015106775.1 Etroplus canarensis
CTAATAAATCTAGGTTTCTAACCTCTTCATGTTCTTGATGTGAATAATAACATGCTATCCTTTATTTATTTCCATAGAGATATATTAAAATTCTCATTTTTAAAGCAAGTTGTACATTTTTTCAAGCTTGATTTCTCCATCTTAAGAATCACAGTGTGTCAAATCAAGCCTTAAATGTGTTCTGTATGTCTCTGAGGGGGTAAGTTCTTTATCTAATGTATTCCTCATTTTTATTTTTGTCTTCATTTTCAGATCTTTCCCGGTCTTATTCTATCAGACATCAAACCAGCCAAGAGGATGAAGTTTAAGACGGTGTGCTACCTGCTGGTGCAACTCATGCACTGTAGGAAGATGTTCAAGGCAGAGATCCCTTTCTCTAACGTCATGACCTGTGAGGATGATGACAAGGTACGCATCTAAAGCCCTGAGGGAATATTACCATCTCGACATGTGCAGTGCTTGCTTAGGTGACTTTACAGCGTAGATATGAATATTCCTGGGTCACCTACTAAACTGGAAATCATCTTAATGGACTTGTTTTTATTTATTTATTTTTTTGATGGATTTAAATCCTGCTTAGATAATCTGCACCACATACAATCACTGGCAAACACAAACAAGCATTATATGTGTACGGAGGGCTCCATGACAATAATTCAGAAACCATAGTGGTCCTATATACTCTAAAGAGTGTTAGAATATTTATTATTTATTACAGTTGTCAGTGTAATGCTTATAGAATAATTATGAACTTCAGTTATAGAAGTTCAGAGCTTAAACCTAGAACCACAGTGTTTCTGAGAAAATAGTTATGCTTTTTAAAAACAAATTAAATGAATAGGTGCCACATTCTTATTCGCATTTTCCTCTTGCAGACGCAGGAGATCCACTCAAACGTAGCAATACAAGCAGTGAAATGCTATTTCAACATGCCAGAAATAAATCCTCCTATGACTTAATGCCATTCAGCCAGGTGCACAACTTAACTTCAATAGGCCTGTCTGATATGAAGTCACGTCAAAATGTCAGTGGAATATGTAGTCATTTTTAAAAAAAATATAGCCTACTACAGTACATTCCCAATAAATAAATAAATAAATAAAATTATTAATTATTAATTAAATTAAAGGTCAGATATGACTTCTTTTCTGCCTTTACTATGGAGGGTCATCTGCAGTGTGTCGCCCCTCTCTTACTCACAATTGAAAATCTTCAGACAGGGAAGGAGGTGCCCATTCTCCATTTACTGAGATGAACAGCAGACTCAGATCAAATGTATAAGGAATGTATTTTACACCTTTATAAAAGCGGGTCCTAACTTTTGATGCACTGAATGATCTTTCCACGCAGGATTGTGGCTGCCCCATCAGTCACAAAGCCAAACTGTGCACACTTTTCTTCGGAGTTGTCCTTCACAGCAAGAGTTTCTAACTGAAGGAAGTCACAGACAGCATCCCCCATGCAACTAGTTGAAATAGGAAGCTGCAGAACCCACCTTTGTTGGGAATTCTGATGTATGCCTCATGTGTTTTACACTCATTAGGGATACTTGTAGTTTTTGCTTTCTATTGGCATGGCTTCTGTAAAATCTGCTGCTCAGAATACATTTTATTTTTCTTTTATTAAACTAGTGGCAGTTTTTGGTCTGAGGCAGTCATGTTTTGCGGGACAAAGAAAAGTTGGAATGGAATAGGATCCAGCTCATCGTTCCTGTCACAGTAGGGATGACACTGCATAGGGAACACGTGTCCTGACAGTGAAAGTCCATTTCTGATTTGATTGTCGATTGTTGTGCTCAAGACTGTTTTATAAAACAGTGTGAAAATCAGAGGTGGGATACAATAAAAATAAAAAAAATGTAGCAGAGGTAGGGACCTCCATCTCTCCTGGCAATTTGCATCCTTTGTATAAGTAGAAGTACTATGTAGAAGTACCACAGTATTCCTGCTTCATGACAGTTTGTTGAAAAGTAAGCCAGTGGGACAGATAAAATCTGCAACCTTTGACGTTGCATAACTTCAGCTTTATATGTGCCATGATATTTGCTTGTAGATATGAGCATTAACTGGTGCTTGATGTGTTTTTCATTAACTCTGTGTGTATATTGGCTCTGTAACCACGATGACGCAGCACTGAGTCAGTCACAGGGTTGTTGGGTGTTTGGGCGATTGGTGTCGTGGCATCACAGGGTCTGGCTGTCAGAAATAGCCTGCTAGCTCTAATCCGCCCAACTGTGTGAGCTTGGCTACGCATTAGTACTTTATGATTCTGATGAGGTTGCATTATGACAGCTGGTAATAACCCACTGCCTGGTATCATCTCCTCTAATAGCATTAGACACATTGTTACACGATTATCCAACTGGCTAAACTCCTTGCATTGTTACACACAGGAAGTCTATAATAGAATTATGGCTGTGAATTTTTTGGTGCTATTAAAAAAATCTCATCTTGCTGTACATGATAAATTAAAAATTGTGATTTTTGTTGATCTAAACAGATGATATTTTTGTCCAACTCATCAATTATTACACATTTATACCAGTTTCTAATGAATGGTAATAATGAATGAATGAACTCATGTTGTAGAATTTTTTTCAAGAAAAGATAGTCTTGTTTCCAATTCATCAGACAAGAGGCACAGCGCCCAGTAGGCAGTAAATTTTAAAACATGTTTCACTGGCACCTGTCCAAGGGGTGAGCAATATTATACTGATGTGTCAGAAGCAGGAAAAATGGCCAAGCATAAGAGAGACTTAGGCAAGGGCCAAAGTGTAACAGCTTCCTGGAGTGTTTTAATAGTTAGTGCATACCAAAAGTGGACTAAGCATGGAGAACCTATGACTGGCAACATGGATATGGCTGAGATCTTCTGGGAAACTTTGTGTTCTAGCATTTATGTGGTTCATACTTTGACACCTACCACCTACGTTAACATTGTTGCAGAGCAGCTGCGGTCCTTCTACCAAAAATTGTTCTGGAATGTTTTTTTTTTTTTTAAAATTACAAAGACTTGAAGTTGTGGACTTAGAATCCAGATTTCAGATATCTTAGTCTAATTGAGCATCTGCTGAAAGTGCTGGAAAATCAATATTTTTCTTGGCTTGTGCCCAGCTAAAAGACAATATGGTCAAAGTGAAAAAAAAAATTCAACTTGGACTGCTGTGCGCTGTGAAAGGAAGCAACCAGTTGAAAGATTGCAACGAAGGCAAAGTGGAAGAAAAGTTGATATTCTCTATCTAAATGATCTAAATTATGCAACATATGTTTATGCTTGTACTGAGACCACTAAAACCATGAAACCAGCCTCTGATGTAATGAGTTGTAAAAACAGTTATAAATTATATTATACAGAGAAAATAAAAATTCTCTATACAGTACTGCTCAGTAACTGTTAAGCACCAGTAACTGACAACTGATCTGGATAACAAGCATAAGCTATAAAGGCAAAAGTATTGGGCCAACTACACATTACTTGTATAGGAGCTTTTATGACATTGCATTCTAGATCCATAGGCATTAATATGGAGTTGGTCCCCTCTGTGCAAATTCCCACAGACACGCTCAAAGAGCCTCATTGCTATTTTTGCCCATTTATCCAGAAAAGCATTTGTAAGATCAGACACTGATGTTGGATGAAAAGGCCTGGCTCTCAATCTCCATTCTAGTTTATCCCAAATGTGTTGGATGGGGCAAAGTGCAGGACTGTGTGGGCCAGTCAAGTTCTTCTCCACCAATCCTATCCAACAACTGCACTGGGTACTGGCAGAAAAGGGTCTTTCCCAAACTGGAAAGAAGACAAGGAGACTTGGTGGTGAAATGAGGAAGTACAGGAAAGTATTCAAAGAAAGAAGCTGGTAAAGAAAAAGTGGGATAGTCAGGGAGACGAAGAAAGTAGACAGGAATACAAGTAGTCTAGACGTACAGCAAAGAGAGAAGTGGCAAAGGCAAAGTAAAAGGTTTGTAGTGAGTTGTATGTGAGGCTGGACACCAAGGAAAAAAAGAAGGACTTGTATCAATTGGTGAGACAGAGACTGAGCTGGGACAGATGTGCAGCAGATTAGGGTAATTACGGATAGAGATGAAGATAGAGGATAGAGGAAGTGTACTAACAAGTGAAGAGAGTGTGTTGAAGAGATGGAAAGAGTACTTTGAGGAGCCGATGAATGAGGAAAAGTGAAGAAGAAGCTAGTGGATCAGGAACATGATCTTGGAGAATGAGAGAATGCCTGAGGAATGGAGAAGAAGTGCACTGGTACCGATCTTCAAGAATAAGGGTGATGTGCAGAGCTGCAGTAACTACAGAGCGATCAAGTTGATGAGCCATACCGTGAAGATATGGGAAAGAGTTACTGAAGCTAGGTTAAGAAGCGAAGTGACAATCAGCGAGCAGGAGTATGGCTTCATGCCGAGAAAAAGTACAACAGATGCAATGTTTGCATTGAGAGTGTTGATGGAGAAGTATAGAGAAGGTCAGAAGGAGTTGCACTGTGTTTTTGTGGATCTAGAGAAAGCATATGATAGGGTGCCAAGAGAGGAACTGTGGAATTGTGTGAGGAAGTCAGGAGTGGCAGAGAAGTATGTGAAGGTAGTGCAGGACATGTATGAGGACAGTGAGACAGTGGTGAAGAGTGCAGTAGGAGTGACAGATGGGTTCAAGGTGGGGGTGCAATGGTGATGGACAAGTTGACAGATGAGGTCAGGCAGGAGTCTCCGCGGACTATGATGTTTGCAGATTACTTTGTGATCCATAGTGAGAGTAGGGAGGAGGTGGAGGAGAGCCTGGAGAGGTGCAGGTATGCACTGGAGAGAAGAGGAATGAAAGTAGAAACAAGACAGAGTACATGTGCATAAATGAGAGGGAGGCAGGTGGAATGGTGAAGATGCAAGGAGTAGAGGTAGTGAAGGTGGATGAGTTTAAATACCTGGGATCAACCACCCAAAGCAACGGACAGTCCACGAGAGGTGAAGAAGAGAGTTCAGGCAGCGTGGAGTGGGCAGAGACGAGTGTCAGGGGTGCTTTGTGACAGAAGGATAGCAGCAAGAGTGAAAGGGAAGATTTACAAGATGATAGTGAGATCTGCCAGGATGTATGGTTTGGGGACGGTGGCACTGACACAAAGACAGGAGGTGGATCTGGAAGTGGGAGATTGGCAGATGTTGAGATTTTCCCTAGGAGTGACCAGGATGGACAGGATTAGAAATGAGTACATCAGAGGGACAGCGCAAATTGAGAAGTTTGGAGACAAAGTCAGAGAGGCAAGGCTGAGATGGTTTGGACATGTTCAGAGGAGGGATAGTGGATATATTGGACAAAGGATGCTGAGGATGTAGCTGCCAGGCAGGAAGAGAAGAGGAAGACCACAGAGAAGGTTGATGGATGTAGTGAAGGAGGACATGCAGAGGGTTGGTGTGAGGGAAGAGGATGCACGGGATCGGGTGAGATGGAGACATGTGATCCGCTGTGGCGACCCCTAACGGGAGCAACTGAAAGAAGAAGAAAAAGACCTGAATTCAGCTTATAACACTCTGCACATATGAATTTGTGTGTGTCCATGCATAACACACATCTCCATACCTGTTGGTTTTTGTGTAAAGCATATTCATCGTGCTTTTGTTGAGGCTTTTAGTTTAATCTTTGGTAATGACTGCTACATCCTCAGATAGTCAGACAAGCATGTCTGCACACTTTCATATTCTTTCCTCGAATATTTATTTAGTTATATTAAATTCTCCTGAGCTCAGGAGCTGTGTAAGTGCTGAGCTCACAAAACTCTTCATTTGTATGCCTCACCACATCAGCTGAGAACCAGTCAGGCTTAACGCATAAGGCAGGCCTCTGCAGAGACTGATTGTGTTGTCTTTTTGCCGTCTGACAGCGGCGAGCCCTGCGGACTGCGTCGGAAAAGCTGAGGAACCGGACATCTTTCTCAGCCACGGCTGTGCAGCACTCACCGGGAACGCGAGTCAACCGCTACATCGGGCGGCTTATTGAAGCGCGGCAGACCGAGTCCGAGACATCAGACCTCAACTACATCACCCTGTTCTACAGGAGCACAGACAGGGAACGCAGGGTGAGGACACACAAGCACTGACCCTTTGGCAGAGAAGCCAGTTAACTTTACAAATGTAATAAATATATAGTTTGCTCATTACACACATGACAACATGCTTCGTGACTGCGTGTTCTCCCCCTTCTGTCTTATTCTCACACTTGCACACCCTACACAGTCTCTAATTCTCTCTTTCTCCCCTTTCTCCCTCTCTCCCACGCCTGTTGTATATGATGTGTGTGTGTGTGTGCGTGCGCACATGTGTGTGTGTGTAAGAGGAATCCACCCACCCTCCCAGGAGGGGGTGCACATAATGATTTGGGAACGTCTGAGCGGCACACGTGATATCTTTCTCCTATTTGTGCGTGGGTAGAGCCATAAAGGAGACACAGAACAGAGATGGGTTCCTGTGTATATGTGTGCCCGCGTGTGTCAGTGTCTGCAATCAAGACATTCAGCTTGCTTCAGAGGAAATATAACCTGAGCAAAGTAAAAACTTGTTAATTATGGCTCATGTTTAACATATTTGAAGTGTCTGATCCTTCAAGGGGAGCAAAAAAGAAAGAAAGAAAAGAAAAAAACAAGAAGACACAAATTAGTATAATGAGTTTTGTTACTCCTGCACAATGAGATATCTTTCAAAGAGCGAGAGCACAGATCTCTATTTTGTAAATTTAGACAACCTTAATTCTTGAGAAATATTTCCTTTGTTTCTGCAAAAAACAAAAGAAATTTTATTGGCACGTACATAAAGGTGGTTAAAACACAGAATTTGGCCCCAAAAAGCCTCCTTTACAGTTACATAAATATACTACTGGGATGCTATATTCTGGGCAAAAACTGTTTTTTTTGTTGCTTTGGAATGGCCACATTTTGAGGCTACAATCACCATACAGACACCACAGGAGACAGAAAAATCCAATCCTTTTTTTTCCAGCGGGTAAAGAGAAGGTGCTGCAGATATGAGTTCAAAAAGTCCAAATGGGGTAGAAGGAAACCAAATATCTGGAAATATGCTGAGAACACAAGTCAAGGGATAAAATTCAGGAGTAACAGGGAGTTGTGATAATAACCTTACAGTTACTGAGGGAGAACATGCACAATAAGGACACACAACAGGGAGAGGGATAATAGAGCACAGGTGAACTAATTTAGAGGGGAGTACAGTACTGTGCAAAAGTCTTAATCAACCTGGCATTTCTTTATATTTTGCTTGCAAGCAGCCAGACATTCTTGAATTTTTTTTAGAGTGGTCTAAATAGTTCTGTTGGCTTTCTGTAGGTCTTTCAAAGTTTCTCTTTGGTCATTGGCTGCTTTTTCACACACTTTCAGTCCAGTCCTTGTACCTGACCATTTTCAGGGGGATGTTTTTTCTTGTTCATTTGTTTGTTAAACCACTTAACACTGACTGACGAATGTAATTTTGTAACAACAAGGTGATTACAAAGAGCTCCCAGGAAACATGGTTGAAACCTCAACGTCATCTCCCAGGTCAAAATTGACTCTGGTCCAGTGGCGAAAACTGAATCATAGATGGGTGTTGAAATTGTTTCCATGTAGAACAGAAGTCTCTTACAAAGTAAGAAACATAGATCAGATTATAGATATGAAGGAATTAAATGTTTTTTTTTCTTTGTTTTTTTGTTTTTTAGAAAACAGCACCTAATGTAGTTAGTACATGGCTGTCGACAGATGTCCACACAATTTCTCTAAACACATAGACAACTCTTAATGTAGCTGGGTTTTGTTTGTTTGTTTGTTTTTAAAATAACACTTTTGAGCAATTCACAGTTATGCACATCTAAATTCTGTCTCATTTGCTGCATAGTGAACTTACTGCATCAGACTGTTAGAATCATCACCTGTCTGTCCTTGATGTCAGCATTATAACCACAACAGTGCAGTAATCTGTGTGTGAAACATTAGAGCTCAGTAGGACAAGAAATGAGGTTGTGAGTTTGAGTTACCCATGGAGAGATGTTTGTCTCTGTTTTTTTTTTTCTCCTGCTCATTCTGTTGTTTGGCTTTATTCTGATGGATAAAGAGAAAGTAGAAAGCAATTCTTGAACACAAACCTTTCTCTTGCTCGAAACATCAAGTCAGCGTTGAACAACTACCTCATACCTGCGTGAAGGGAACCTCCACGACACTGGTTCAACTTTCATTTTGGAACTATTTTTCAACCATGACTGGATGTCTAGATTTAAAAAATCCTCAGGCAATGGCTATTCAGTGTCAGAATGTTTGCTGGGCTACTAGGCCAAAACTTGACATATCTCAGCATGCTGTGAAACGTGTCCTTAAAAATTTGGGGAAATGAGTGGATGACAAAAGAAAAAATAGCAGGCCTGAAAAACTATCGGCATCAGATGATTGGTAAAAGTCATGTCCTTAAGAAATAGGACAAACTCCAGCAAAGACCTGACACAGGACCCAAGAGATGCACCTGACCTTTCATTCAAGCCAGTTTCAGTTATTCGCCAAAGAAATTGTCTCAGTGAAAGGGTGGCTGTCAAGAAGTCCTTCTTAAGAAAAAGGAACTGGAGAAAAGGCTGAGGTATTCCAAATAATACGAGAACTGGACTGGAAATCAGTGACAACAGGTTTTACAGAGTGATGAATGGACCTCAGTACTCAATCATATTGGTATCATCTTGACATAGGACAGAACAAAAGGCAGACAACATCCAAAGAAGAGCTTTGGAATGTCCTTCAAGAAGCATTAAGAACTATCTCTGATGACTCCTTAAAGAAACTACAAGTAAGCTTGCCTAAGCGAGTTCAAGCTGTGTTGAAGAATACAAGTGACCACACCAAATATGTTCAAGCACGTTGAAATTGTACAAAATCAGTTTTTGTCTTCTGTGCTGTATTTCCATTTATGTTTGCACGTTTCAATAAAGTGTTGGACCTATTTCTAATTTTCCTACCAAAATATAAAAAAATGAGGGGTGGCTTGAGACTTTTGCACAGTAGTGTACAGTGAAAGGAGGAAAAAGAATAAGGACACACAAACTAACAATAAGACAATAAAACAGCAAGAATGATACACAAAAGATCGGTGCCTTAAACCTGCAAATGGTCAGCAGGGGGTGAGCCTTCTGGTTGATTTAAAAAAAAGTCAAATTATATAGAAGTGTGCCTCTCTGTTCATTTGATCTGTGACCTCAAAGATTTTCCTGATGAGATGGAGTGCTTGATCTGCAGTTTCAAATCATATTGAAGGTAGGGTTTTAAGGTTAAGAACTGTGATTCTCATTAGAGCCAAAAAGGAGATCCAATTAGGGTACGCTTTACTTTGTGAGTAACCATGTGCAGTACCCCTTGATTTCTTAGTTAGATCCACCAACCACTGAGTCTGGTGTGGAAGAACTTGACTGGTCCACACAGACCCTGACCTCAACCCCATCCAACATCTTTGGAATGAATTAGAACAGAGATTGCGATCCACTTCCTCTGGTCCAACATCAGTGTCTGATCTCACAAACACTCTTCTGGATGAATGGGCAAACATTCCCACAGACACACTCCAAAATCTTGTAGAAAGTCTTCCCAGAAGAGTGGAAGCTGTTGTAACTGCAAAGGTGGGTCTGACTCCATATTGATGTCTATGGATTCAGAATGGCATGTTGTAAAAATATCCTGTGTGTGTATGTGGTCCAATACGTTTGTCCATATCAAGTACTGTCTATGGGAACTGACTTAGTTACACTAAAACAGTTGAGTGCACCAGTTGTCTCGCAGAGAAACTTTCGGTGATACTTTTGTGTCTTACAAAACAACTGCAGCGCCTTTAAACTTGACATAATTTCGCTTCTGAGTTTATAATAATCTTGAAATTACCATACTGTTGTCTTCAAAAGAGCCCTGTGCATTTCTCTCGCAGACTTGAACAGCATGCTCTAGTATGGTGTGAAACCATGGTCAGAATTCCCCATGGAAATGATTTCCAGATGAGACTGCTTTGAATGGACATGTATGGATGGATGCTGAGTACTTCTTCTCATCTTGATATTGTATGTCCATGGTATCTCTTTTTTTAGTATCACCAGGTATATGACGACCATTTCATCAGTGCCGTGGTTCTCTCACTGATCCTGGCTGCCCTGTTTGGCCTTATCTATCTGCTAATGATCCCACAGTACGTAGACACACACATACACGCGCAGTTAGTCCATCTATGTAACATAATTGGATCGATCTAGCTAGGGTTTAGTGGAACAATTAGAAAGAAAAGGTGTTTTCACTGCAGCCAGTGGAAACTGGGAAAGCCCCACTCACCCTGCTGTCTTTTTGTCTCTCAGGGGGATGCTGGTGCTGCTGCTGCTGGTGCTGTGCGTGTGTTTCCATGTGGCCTGTGTCATGTACCTTCATCTCACCAGTGTTCAGGTAGGGCTTCCAGCCTTATCTTATAAAGATTGCCCTCCAAATGTCTTTTTTCCCTACATTTTGCCACTTTCCCATGTTACAAGCTGTGAAGCATGTGTATGACTTATTGGATAGACAGAGGTCTGTGGATTATGAAATGTGGCTAGAAGTTGAGATTCAGTTGAGGTATCAAACTACCAGAGAATGTTTAACGCTGCCGGGATCTTTTCGTTTTTGTCTGATTCGCAGGGCTTCTGCCTTCCCTTCTTTTGCATTTTCACTTGGGTCAAGATTTGGTGATTGACTTACCCAGTTGAAAACCCTCCACTTTTCCCCCCTTATGTGTGGAGGTGGCAGTGTGTTTTGGATCATTGTTTTGCTGCATAATAAAGATAATATTTTCTACGTGTATCCTACCACTGTGAGTCAATAAAAATGATTAAACCTGTTCCAGAACCACTCATGCAAACTCAGGCAATGATGTTTAGGATCATGAGCAGATCCCCTTTTTCTTTATGCTTTGTTCTTTCCATTACTTTGATAGGGGTTACTTTGTCACATCCAACCATAAAACTTTGTTCCAGAACTGTTGTGGCTCATCTCTTCACTTTTTTTTTTTTTTTGCACTTTCCTAACCAATAGTCATTCTCTGAGTCTCCTTCAAACAG
>VUQH01047134.1:0-10050 GCA_015106775.1 Etroplus canarensis
TTCTCTACACTTTTGAATGCGCAAGTCCAACTGTTTAGGGTTTCAGTACTTTTTGCATAACTTGCTGTTCTCTAACAAGGTGCTTAATGGCAATATTCACAACTAGCGTTTGATCCATGAATCGACCAATAAATTTTCTGGTTCAATTAGAATTGGTATTTAAACAGCCCTCTTCATCATGCTGTTCACATTTTGACATCATGAGACCAAGACGACACCTAACAATTGATCAACAGTACCTCACTATTGCGAGGCTTCAAACAGGATGTTCTCAGAGGGAAGTGGCCACTGAGTTTAGAGTGTCACAGAGTGTCATCAGCAAGTTGCAACAGAGATACAAAGAGACTGGAAGAGTCACAGAAGTCAAGCTGTAATTGATGGTCAAGGTCACATGACATATTATTGAGACATTGACATTTTTTGTTGTGGTATTCCACTGTTGTTGGTTTTTGTTTCAATAAATTGTTTGAGATGCGGAAATCACCTTTGCATGCTTCTACTTAAATGCCCTACTTTCATGATACATCACTTTAGCAGGAACTTTTTATATTTTCCATAAAGTTCACCCAAAAGCCAAATATCCTTAACTATTATATGTTAAACCTCCTCTCTCAGTCCTTTTTTTGTGTAGCTTTGGTGTTAATATGTTTCTAAATTCATTGTTGTCTTGCAGATAAATTTAAAAATAGTACCTCTTTCAGGAGCTGACCAAGAGGGAGGTGATTAATGTCACACATTTGGTGATCCCTGCAGAACTGGGTGCTTTGTTGCAGATAGCACAAGGTATGTGGATGTCTGACTGTCTTTTACATCAGTGTGCATCACATGTTTATACATTATTCATGAGAACACTCCATTCAGCAGTTTGGATGTATCTTATCTCACCAGCATTGAAAGTGTCAAATTAAGAAATTATTTGAACAGTTCTGACAGGGCGGGACAGGAGGGGCATCATCTAATAAATAAATTGTACACTGAAAAATAATAACTATTGCCAGTTAAATAAAATAAAAATGTTTTGGTAACTTTATATCAAATATGATGTATAGATATTTAAATACACTATATGGACAAAAGTATTGTGCCACCTGCTTATTGTGGGGCACAGTCATGTTGGAACAGAAAAGGGCCTTCCCTAAATCGGTCCTACAAGTTGGAAGTGTAGACTAAAATGTCTTGGTAAGCTGAAATATTAAGATTTCCCAGGCCAATTCCAGAAAAACAACCCTTTAGCGTTGTTCCTCCTCCACCAAACTTTACAGTCAGCACATGCAGGTAAGGTTCTCCTGGCATTCGCCAAACCCAGACTCGTCCATCAGACTACAATGTAATGCTTGTATGTAGCTGATTGGCCATGGGAACCCCATGCCATGAAGCTCCTGGCACAGAGTTTTTGAGCTGATGTTAACATCAGAGGAGGTTTGGAGATCTGCACTTACTGAGTCAGTAGAGCATTGGCAATTTTTACACACTATGCTCCTCAGGACTTGGAGACTCCACTCTGTAACTTTACATGGTCTGCCAGTTTGGAGCTGAGTTGCTGTGGTTACTAAATGCTTCCATTTCACAACAATACCACTTACAGCTGATCATGGAATATCTAGCAAGGAAGAGATTTCACAAGCTGGCTTCTTGAAACAGTGACATCCTACTACAGTACCACATTTGAAAGCAGTGAGCTCTTTAGAACAACACATTCTTTCACAAATGTTGGTAAAGGCAAGCTGCAAGGCTAGATGCTTGATTTTATACACCTGTGGCAATGGGACTAAAAAAAACACCTGAATTCAGTGATGAAGTGGCACAATGCTTTTGTTCATATAGTGTATATGTCACACTTTCATTTTTTCTTTTGTAATATAATTTAAAGTTCTCCATGCTCATGTATGATCTCTAGCAGACTTCTTGCTTAACCTTGTCTGTGTTTCGCTCTTTAGTCAGGAAGGAGTTGCACGCAGACTGTTTGGCTCTACTTCAGGCTCCTCATATCCAGGAAGACGCTCAACTCACACTACCTCTGGACATCAACAACTACCCATTCTTCCGCTATGTACAGATTTACTTCAGGGTGAGACATATGTTCATCTGCGTGTCAGCACACTATATAACATATAGTATATGTTAAATTTGGTTGTCTATCTAGTTGTGGTTCCTCAGATCTGGGCACATAAAACAACATAGGAATGCATTCTTTTTTATATATTTTTCCAGTGTTTATTGAACATAGCTAATCTTTTGTTGCTGTAGGAACCAAAGTTTGGGATGTTGATGGCTCCTCTCTGGTCACCTCTGACCCGAGTGGAGGAGGACCTGAGAGGGGAGGCTCTGGAGCTTTTCAACTTGGTAGGCTGACCTCTGTTGTAAGCTGTTTTCTTGAGACTTAATTAATATTAATATTCTATAAGCACTGCACAACTTTATAATGATAGAGTTTCACACAGACTCTTCTTATCCTTGTTACACAGGGTGACAGTCTCTAGTGGCTTGCTTGCTTCTGCTTCCCATCTCATGGGCCTAATTGTCTTTGTTCTTATATTCTTTGTTGTTCCATAAAACTGTCTAAATGCAACAGTAAAGAACAAACCTAACCGTCTTCTACTTATTAGTGTTTCTGCTACTAATTGGCAAGCAAACAAGAACTATGTTGAACTATGTAAAGCTGTATGCATCATAACAAATTTAAAAGCAAAATATTAAGTTCTTAGAGTGCTGGACATTGGTCAGTGCCAGAATGGGCAAAGCTACAACAAGCTTCAATATACTGCAGCAAGTCACAGCATGCTATAAATCTGTAAAACCAGCAGAGTTAGTGGTCACTGCTTTTGCCTGCATTCTGTTTTCTTTAGGTGTTACGATTTATGGGGGACCCTCATCTGAACGGGGCACAGGAAAACATGTTTGGCAATTACATTGTCCAAAGGGGCTTGTCATCTCCAGGGCTACGAGATGAGATCCTGGCTCAGGTTGTCAATCAGGTCTGGAGGAACATAAACTCTGACAACGCAGAGAGAGGTTGGCTGCTGCTTCTGGCATGTGTCTGTAGCTTCGCCCCATCACCAAAGATGGAAAAATATCTGCTGAAGTGAGAAATCATTAAAGTACCTCACAAGTACTGTATTTCTAGAATATTTTGAGAGTAACAATCTGTTTAAAAGGTCATATACTGTAGTTAGTGGTGGGTAGCATGAGACTGCTGCTATTCAACTTTATCTCCTTTGTTCCCAGATTTGTGTCAGACCATGCCCCTGCTGGCTGTCAGGCATTGCTTCAACACAGACTCATCCAAGCTAATCAAAAGATGCAGCTAGGCTCAGGCTCTGCCCCCGAGACAGCACGGACATATCCGCTGTCACTACTGGAGTGGACCGCCAATAGGAAGAAGGCTAACATGGTGTTGCACCTGCACTGTTTTGATGGTAAGATGCATTTTGCCTTTTTATTATTATGCGTTTTTTGTTTTTTTTTTTAAATTTTCTTCTTCTTTGCTCTTCCTCAATATGAATATGGGAGAATGGCAAACAAGTAACAGGAAGTAACTAAAAATATGCACAAAATTGTCTTTCTATTTAGAAGAACCAAAGACTAAAGGCTGTTTAAATATGTAGAAAGTCTTTCTCACCTAGAGTTTAAACGGGTGCACACCTGAAAAAAAAACAAGGAGGATGACGTGGCATCACTTTTATTGAGTGGGATCAATTACATCCTCTGATCATTGATTATTTATTGTCAGTTTGGGATCAGGTAATAGTATCATGGGGTTCATGGACTTTGAATTGTGCAACTGAGGTACAGTTTGCTTGTGATCTGGTGTAAATTCAAAGCAGCAAATGAAGTAGTTGAAAGTGTTGCTTTTTTCTTTGTTCTTCATGTCTCTCTCTACAGGTGGGTCCTTCCTGTGTCCTGTCCATTCCTGGACCAGTGGAGAGGATTTAGCAGGAAACATTCTGCGTCACAGGTTCTACTCAGTTTTTATCCCCACTCTTTTTTGCCGTAGTTTCAGTTTTCTTCCAACTTCACAAAGTTTAATGAAAAAATCCAAACATTTTTTGATTATGGCTTCATGTAAACCGTTTTCAGAGCAGCAGGGATATATGCATTTATTTGAAAATCTGATCCACGTGGTCTTGCAGGGGAGTGTCCGACTGGTGGAGGGGGAGTTCAGTTCTCATGAAGGAGCACGGCCAGTGGGTGGAGTTAGCTGGTCATGACTATGTAATGGACCTGATTGCTGATATGGAGCTTCCCATGGACTTTCCAAAACAGAAGAGCTACTTTATCATCAGCACTGACAACCCGGCTAAAGTCAGAGCGAATGCCAGTCTGTCAGTATACAAAATGCATACATTGTCATCACATACAGTACATTACACAAATGACAGTAATTTACAAAGCAGATGCTTCTGCTCCTCTCTCCTCTCATCTCAGTGCTTTATTTGGCACTGGTTTTGACTCAGATGAGGAGCGTTCTTCATCCTTTCCTCTCAGCAGTAGCAGACCAGCCTACAGTTTGCCTGATTCTGATGGTTACTACAGCCACGGTATACACACACACATACACTTTGCTGCAACAGTTACTTCATATTTCTATGATATAATGAGGAACATTCATAAGCATTTCATAAGTTTCAGTGACTTTGATTAGCAAATAAACTTATGCAAAGAGGCAGTATTTACATTGTTGACCCTTCTTCTTCATAAATTCTGTGATTCTCTTCTGGGTTTAATAGCAATTGATGGCATTCCATTCCTACTTTTTCTGTTCACTTTCAAGGATTAACCATAGATTCTGGATTGGATTGAGATCTGGGGATTTTCTGGCCATGGATCCAAAATGTCAATCTGATAATCTCCAAGACACTTACATATCACTTTTGCCTTGTGATATGGTGCTCTTTGAGGATGTTTTTATGCCAGTCTTTGGTCACGGCAGTGAGTCCACCCTCATGGATGAGAAGCAAATGCACACAGACATAGGACTGTTGATAGTGTTTATCTTTTCTCCTTTGGATGATCAATTTTCCAGATGTCCCAAACAGCTTCATCAAATAAAATAGCTTTCTGCTGTTGTCCAGTCCTTGTACGTTCTGCAAAATTTCAATCTGTCCTTGATGATTTTTCTTGGAGAGAAATGACTTATCTGACTTCTTGAACTTTGACTGTTCTCCAAAATCATTGCCTCACTGTGTGTACAGATGCACTCCCACTCACTTGCTGCCACTGTTGCATAAGCTCTGCACTACTGGCAACCTAATCCTAAAGCTGCCTCATCAGGAGGGGAAGAGGAATCTGGCACTTGCTGAACACTCTCAGACATTCTGAAGCCTTCTTACTCACTGTTGAACCTAATAGTTTTTGTGATAAATTAGCTTTAACCAGTGAGTGAACTTTAATACTTATAAAGCTCTTTGCAATTCATGAATTTGCTTCTGATCATTTGCAAAATAATATAGAAACACTGTGAATAGCCACCATAAAAACTGAAGCAACAAAGTTTGCAAAACACAATATTGGTGTTCCAATATCTATGGTTGGCAGCATTATATAAAAGTTTGAAACTTATAGTACACTAGAAACCCTCCATTTTGCATAAATCTTGTTTCTGTTGTTTGTTGTAGCTGAAAAAATAAACAAACACATTACTGAAAAAGACCTGATGAAAACAGTAACAAAAGTTTGAGTACACAGACCATAAGAAGAATACTAACAAGCAAGCTCCATGCTTACTTATTTCCTACTGTATTTTTGATAGGCGACATATGGATAGGCTACATGATAGAGCTACATGTGTGCTGTAGAATAAGCAAGACCTCTTTGATAAAAAAAGGTCTTACTAACAGCCAATCCCATTCTTTGGTGGGACTTAAAGAAAATAGTGGAATCATAATTCAATTCAAGGAGTGAGGGGAGAGAGAAGAGAGAAAGGAGAGCAAAGAGAGACACAGTCGATGGGAGAGAGAAGACAACATTTAATGACATGCCTCAGTAGCAAATAAATGCATGGGGAGTGAAGAGAAGGTGGGTGGAGAAGAAATCCCCAGCACATCATAAGAAGCCCCGCAGCAGATGAGTTCACTGTCATAAGCCATAAGATGATCATTAGTAATGTTCACTAGTGCCGTTTCTGTGCTATGATCAACTGTGAATCCTGACTGGTACTCTAAAGGAACATAAGAATAACAAAAATATGGCTTAAAGGAATTACTGGGATGCTTTATTTTCAGTCTTATCAGTCAAAATGTCCCCAACAAAATAATGATTTTATGTTTGAAAAATTTTCAGATTGGGTGTTTTTGCAGAAGACTTTATTTTACTTATCCTTAGTTAGTTAGCTAAGCATTGTCCTTAAAATGTAGTTTAATTTTTTTTAATTCACTCGCATGAGTGCAATATCTTGTGGATTAAAGGAGTTGAATAATTTGTGTGTAACAGTATCAAATGTTAAAAAAAAGAATGCTTTCGGGTTCTAAAAGCACTGAATATAATTTTTTAAACCACCTCTGTTGTTTGTCTGTGTTTAGTAGAGTCAGAAACATTCAGCGAGGGTCAGCCTCAGAGAGGAATGGACCGCTACCTGGACAGCCTGTTTGACCCTGTTCTGTCAGACAGCAGCATAGTGAGTGCTTCTAATCATGTCCAACTAACTACACATCTTAACCATACTTTCCCCTCGGTTTTTAAATGGCTGTAGTACTATGACAATATTGTACAGCGCTGACTAACTGATCACATAATATTTGACTATTTGGTAAAATTGTTTAAGTAATCTATCATGTGAAATGCTTAAAAGATAACCATATGACTACCTTCACAGTACCACAAGTCATCAGAATCAAAATCAGAATATTTTATTAATCCCCGGAGGGAAATTACTTAAATGGCAGTTTGTGGACTGTAAATGTAAATGTCCTTGGGTTTTGGAATGTTAAGAAGGATGTAAAAAGAGGACTTTGAAGATATTACCAATTGCAGTTCATAGTCTAATCAATTACTGGCCAAACTGAAAGAAAAATATTAATACTGGTTGAATGTTGCAGCTCTGGAATGCATAAAAGCATCATGCCATGCTCCTGCCACTTTACCTGCCATCTGAGTGTGAATGGAAATGAGTGTTGATGGATGGACTGAACATGTGAGCCCCTGCTTCTGTTAGAGTATGAATGGAGCAGACAGGAGGGCTGATTAGGTTACTGAGTGACCTACCGTATATGACTGCAATAGCAGTCAGCATAAATAATCTGCTATGTGGGGAAAACAGTCCTGCCAACAACTTCACATTTTATTAGCAAAACAAAATTTATTAGAAGTGCACAGGCAGAGATGCTTCAGGTATGTTTAAGGAGTTTAAATATATTTAAAATTTAAATATCGTAATATCTGTGTTTGGCAATATTGTTCAAACCTGTGTTATAAATTTCTTTACCATTTTAAGGTTTAAAACAAGCTGACACTTACAGGGTATAGGTTACATTACTAGAATATCTTTGCTTAATTTGCTACGGATAAAATTTTCTGAATATGGCTCTGCGTTGTTTGACCTTGCTCATGCTAAGGATCTGAAAGTCTATCTGATGACTCAAACATTTCACATCGTGTACAGTTGAGGAATTTGGTTAGGTTGGGAGATAATGTCTGTTATAATGAATTTTGTTGTAGTCTGTTTAGTTTTTGTGCCAGTTGTGTGCATTTGTTTTGGAGCTTCTTTTCTTGTGTGTACGGTACTTCCTGGAGCGTATTCTGTTCCTGCAGCTCCAGTGACTTGCTCAGAGAGGGTCTAAATCAACCAATACAATACACTCCCTCTCTCTTGTTCTCTCAGTCTCTCTTTCTCCCTCCCATTCTTTACCTCACACACCTTTTGTTCCATTCTTCCAAACTCCAGTTTCTCAACATCTAAAAGCATAATTTTCCCTCTGCTGAATTTCCTGGTGCTCTTTACCCACCAGGACATGGAGAAAACTGGAAGTTTGTCAGCAAGGATGAAAGGAGGAGGAGGTATAGGCATCACAGGAGAAGGAAGAGGAGAGGGAGAGAGTCGTACTAATTCCAGTCGGCCTTATCCACCAGGAATACATCCTGGAGGTAAACACTAAGTGCTGTGTGTGTTTCTTCTTAGGTATGTCTTGTGTCAGCACTGAATGTTTATGTTTTTCTTTGGATTTCAATTTTTGCCATTTCAGTGACTTTTAAAATTTGTTTTGTTTACCTGGATGTTACTGTTGCCTAAGTGATTTGCAATTTTCTGCCTTCTTCTGTTGATCATTTTTTGACTGCATTTTTCATTTTCAGACCTTCTTTTGTCCCATGATCCACCCCGTCCAACTGTGTATTCTGTACTGACATTAATAATTCACCTTGACCTAAGCCAGAGGTCTTGAACCCAGGGCTCTAGAACCACATGTGGCACTTTGCTCCGTCTCCAGTGGTTCCCTGTGCCAAATAAAAAGTTACATAAATATGAAAATAGTCCTCTTAATGTTCCTGAACCTCAAAAGATGTGATTATGTGGACAGATTTGTTTGTAATGCTTCTGGCTTAATAGCGTGCTCTTTCTGCTGTTGGACTTGAGTCAAAATCACATTGAAAGTTTCCTATACTTTGTTTCCTGTTTGCTAAATACTGTATGAATCTATGATTGAAGCTAGAATTGTTTTACTGACTATTAGCATCATTTCCTTTTAATTGGATTCATTGGCACAGGTAGGACTTGATGGCCACTCTGTTTCTTACTTCACTTCACAATTGCTCTGATTTGTTAGTAAGAAAAGATGTATATAAATATATAAGTATACACATAAGTATAAATAAATAACTAAATAATTGTAGATGTTAAAGTTTTATAATTTCATAAATACAATGAAAACATGTAATTATTGCAATGAAAGTGTAAAATTATAGCACAAAAAATCATAAATAGCCCAATAACGAATAGTCCCATGTGGTAAAAGTTTTTACTGATACCTGTTATTAATATTGATAGGTTCATTTATACTTAATAGGTTGTATCGCCTATTAAGATCAGATAGACTTTATTATTCCAAAGTTAAACCCAACAAACAACAGCAAACTAATAGCAAATCTTATTCAATAGGTTGGCATGTTAAGGCTCAAATATGTTTTGTGGCTCTGAGCAGATTTTTTTGATCTAGAATTTCTTCAGAATGGCTCTTTTGTTAGTGAAGGTTGCTGACTCTTGACCTAGGCAGTCCTAAATTTTTGGTATTTCTCACAAGTTAATAGATTTTGCCCTCTTTTTCCTTTTCAAGCTCCACCTAAATAATACATTCCCAAAATATTCAATTAAAGACAGACATCTGATATTAAAAATTACACTGAATGCTATTCAACAATGTGAGGGGAAAAATGACCAAAACAAGGCATACTGACAACATAATTATTATTAAAATGAGAGTAATTTTGTATTTGTATTAGTTAATGTTAGGCAGAACTGAAATTCAAGTGTAGGATTCATCAACTTTAATCTGTCATTTAGAGGTCTCGTTTTCTCTCGTCCCATTTCGTCTCATCTCGTCATCTACCGCTTTTCCGGGGGTCCGGGTCGTGGGGGCAGCAGTTCGAGCAGAGAAGCCCAGACTTTCCTCTCCCCAGCTGCCACCTCCAGCTCTTCAGGGGGGACACCCAGGCGCTCCCAGGCCAGCTGGGAGACATAGTCTCTCCAGTGTGTCCTGGGTCTTCCCCGGGGTCTCCTCCCAGAGGGACGTGCCCAAAACACCTCCAGTGAGAGGCGTCCAGGGGGCATCCTGATCAGATGCCCGAACCACCTCAACTGGCTCCTTTTGATGTGGAGGAGCAGCGGCTCTACTCTGAGCCCCTCCCGGATGACTGAGTTCCTCACCCTGTCGCTGAGGGTGAGGCCAGCGACCCTGCGGAGAAAGCTCATTTCAGCCGCTTGTATTCGCGATCTCGTTCTTTCGGTCATTACCCAAAGTTCATGACCATAGATGAGGGTAGGAACGTAGATAGACCGGTAAATCGAAAGCTTTGCCTTGGAGCTCAGCTCCCTCTTCACCACGACAGATCGGTACAACGTCC
>VUQH01047137.1:2498-14952 GCA_015106775.1 Etroplus canarensis
CATCCTCCCAACAGCAGAGAGGGCAGGAGAGAGAGAGAGAGAGAGAGAGAGAGAGAGAGAGAGAGAGCGAGAGAGAGACAGAGTGACAGACACACAGTTACAGACTACTCCAGTGTCTAAGAGAAAACAGACAGTGGAGACAGAGGGGAAGTAAAAAGCAAGAGCTGAACGAGAACAAGTTTTTTTGCCTTTTCAATTTTTTTGTCATTTATCAATAAAAAGTAAAGAACTAATTCACACCAGTTTCCTTTTGTGCTATATATATATATATATATATATATATATATATATATATATATATATATATATATATATATATATATATATATAGCTTTGAAAAGGAAGATAGGATAGAAGGGAAGGAACAATGGAGGGAATTCATTTTCGAAGCTGGAGGAAAAAGTTGTCCCTGAACGCTGGATGAGCGACAACCTTTTGCCTTCTTACAGCACTCAGGGGCAACCTGCTACCTCAAGCCATTTAGAAAAAAAGAAAAAAGAGCCATCTGGATTACAAAATGGAGTCTGTGAACAAAAGGCACTTTCAAGGGACAACCTTTAACTGCTGGGAAACTATACACTACAGCACAAGCACTATAAGAGTCATTTACAGAGGAGGGGGTGGAACAGGGGAGAGGCTCACCTTGCTGCCTGTTTCACAAATGGCTCAGACCTCATGTTTATGCCTGATTATAAACTTCTTTTGCCCCTTTTCTGCTGTTTCTGTCAACTGTACAGAAGATCTTAACTGAATTCTCAGTCCACTTCAACGTCAGGTGTCTCAACACAACCTGCTGAGCTCCATCCAACTCCAGATTTAGAAACGTATTCAGATGATGATGGGAATAAACAGATTTCTGGATGTGAAGTATCTCCCAAACTACAGGGAGGGACTTGTCGTGCGGCTGTGCCAATGCATGTGATAAAATGAATTAATCGGGAGGGTTGTTTTGCTTTTTTTTTTTTTGCTGGTGAGTTTCAGGCAGTGTGCGGGTTTGTTATTCAGAGTTTCTTAGGCTTTTCAATATAGGTTTGTTTCATTTCTTCTAAAGGTTGAACCAAAATGCCTTTTGTGTCACAACCTTAAGGAATAGGAACCTCTCCCCCCATTCAATACAAATAGAAGAATACAAATAGAGAGAGGAATAATGCAGTTTCCTAAATGGTCTGTTATTTTTGTTCACTCATTTATAATAGTTCTGAATGTACTTTATAGTGTTAAAGCACCAGTTTTCATCTGATGATAGAGATTTTTTTTCTGAAATTGTGTACATTTTTTCCTTCAGCCCTCCCACATTTTTATAAACAAATGATTACACATATAACATTAAAAAAGAGACAAAGGAAATAAAAACAAATACCCCCAACTTACAAAGACTAGGATTTTTCGTGGCCCTCTAGTTTAGAGTCCCGGAGCATATGGACTTGAAACAAATACATTTTTTTTTCTCTTTTCTCTTAGCTTTCTTAAAAATCTCTAACAGACAAACACAATGATCTACCCAATGCATTGCACGTGGCTCAATCGACACATATTTTTCAATAATAATACTTTCCATCAAAAAACAAACACTTTTTTTCTTCAAACCTACTGTCGATTTTTGACATGTTCATCTAGGTATCATAATGCTGCGCAGCAGATGGCAATGGCGTGTGTCGTTTGATTCGTACTGGTAACAGTAAGGTGATGTTACTGAAACGGGTTGTGGGGGTGGGGGGTGGGGGTGGGGGGTGAGAGTTCAGAAAATAACTAGACTGCCAACAAGCTCATGTAGTAAAAGTTACAAAGGAGCATATATCATAAATATATATGTATAAGATCTCTCTCTCTGTCTTTACAAAAAAAAAGAGTTTGCAGTCCTCTATAAAGATCTGTCCTAGGCCAATGGTTTCCACATGCACCAATGCTACCATTCCCTGTAGCTTTAGCTTATATGTGGGAAGAAAACCTGAAGTCAAGTTTATTACTAATTGCATGAAGGGAATACAGAGGCACTTCCATATATTGTTATAGTCTTGATATATGGTTTTAGTACATAGAGCTAATGTTACTAGAGAGGCTGAGAACGAGGCCTCAGTCCTGTTTACTATCCCTGCAAAAACAGAACCAACAGCTAGGCAGTCCAGTTATTTTGTGAGGTCGGCTTTTGTTGGATTGTGTCATGATAAAAATAATACCAACAGCGATTTCAATGTGAACATTTACATAGAAAAATATGTCAAATTAAAAATACAAATCTTAAATGAATGAAAAACCATTAAAAGGCAGTTTGGAGAACCAATATAAAGGCTTCCCTTTATAAATTTATATCAGGTTGTTGGTCGTGTTATTTCAAATGTTCATATGTGCATGTGTATGAATGTGAGTGCGTGTGTGTGTGTGTGTGTGTGTGTGTATACTCCTCTGGGTTTTCCTGTGACTGGACTACAGGATACAGGGTGAAGCAATGCCAAGGGTGCATGTGATGAGCTGTTGTTACTGTGCTGTCCATACGTGAGAAATTTGAGAAACTGCTGTTTCCATTTAGCTGAAAATCAAGCATGATACTTACTATGTGTTACTGCAAACTAAAGAAAAATGTTATGACATGCAAGAGAAGGTTAAAACAATCCAGCTGAGACAAAACCAAAACCAAATCTGGGGAAAAAAATCGCAAGTAAACACCTACAAACAAAATTAAAGCGAATAATATCAAGCTGATGATGTGTGTGCATTACTGTAAAATCAAAGTCTATGCATAAAAACAATATGATGTCATGAGTGGTTTGGTGACAGACTTTTCTGGGAAGGTGGTCTGCATTTGCTGTCTGCAAGCTTGAGCGTGTGTGTGTGCATGTGTGTGTGTGTATGAGTATGCGAGTGCTGCATGTTTCAGGGCCTAGACTCCAATGTTAGCACAGCCCCACACCTGCAGTGGCAGCCAGCCTCAACTCACTTTTCTAATCACTCATCTGACCATCAGTGTGCAGTACTATTCATCCCTTATTAAAAATTAATAGTGCATAGGTAAGGGGACGAGAGAGCACATGTAGAGTTAGTGTTATGACTATCTGTCGTGTGTTCACCTTCTTGCTTTCTTGTCTCATGGCCATCGTTTCTCCCACAGCAGGACACCCTGATACTTTGACAGGTAAACAAAGACCAGCCACTTAGTGCATATATGTCACACCATCGGATGGCGTCAGCATGATTGGCCAATCGGAAGTGAAAGAGGCTCAGAGCAGAGCAAGTGAAGCAGAAGAGTGTGGGGACACTCAGCTATGCAGCTGTGGTTATGGTCTTGACCCCGAGCAGCACTGAGCTCCAGGTGGGATGAGCTGTGTGGGGTGATGGGTGTCAGGTGGACCTGGAGTAGAGATGCGTGGAGAAATACACAGATATGGATGCGTGCAATTAGGGTGGCAATCTTTTCAACTTACATATCTGACTTCACCATTTACAACTGCTTGTTCTTTTTTTGGATCTCCCAGCCAATGCATGGAGTTTCATTGTGGAGACAACAAAATGGAAAAAAAATTATATCATTAAAAAAAAGAAACAACAAATGTATAATTGGTCATTTGTCAGGGTGCCGTATTGAGTTTCCTTTCTGACAATTCACGGTGTGTGAGACAGTTTATCTTCTTCTTCTTCCTCCTTGCATTCTGAGTCTGTCCACTCAATCTTGTTGAAGACTCCTGCATAAAAGGGGATGAATATTCCTGTTCGAATCATGTTGGATTGGGAGTCCTCTTCGGGCAGCATGGGGTTTTCAGGGTTCTGTAGTACTTTCAATAGTGTTGGCGAGAGAGAAAGACCTTTTAGTGTCAGCAGTTTGTTCTTTTTCAGCGGCGATGTTTGTTTTCCAAATTTCGAATTTTCATGACACAATTTTAGCTGTTGATTCAGAGAGGCCTTGTCAGAGGAACCAGGACTGCAAAGACAAAAGAATAAAAACAACCTTAGTCTTTAAAATCCATCACAACATTAACATTTTGATTCATTTACAATTCAGTCCAGTATTCTGCAGCGTGCAGTTATGAATACAAAGATTACCTACCAAAAGTCACATTCACAGAGACACGAGTATGAAGAAGTGTGTGGGTTGAACACAGAACAGCATCTTGTACACAATTTTAAACCATATATGAATCAATCATGTACATTTCCAGGAAACCTTTGTAATATGGTGCTGGATACAAGTGAATATTACAAAAAACATGAAATTGTGTTTATTTTTCAGACACTTTTTCCTAAATAATTACTGCATAATTTCACCTCTTTAGTCAAACAAACATGACTAAATAAATTTTCTGTGATTGAACCATTTACAATCATTAGGCATAAGTAGCTGCTAATTTGTTTTACAGCCTCAAAGGCAAACAGGCTGAACAGGAACCACAAGTGTAAAACATCCTTTATCCACTAGGGGGCCACCTACTACTCCTTTTCTCCTTCACTTACAGTACTTTCTGAACCCAGCTGTCCCATACAATGTCAAAAAAGTTACTACATTACCACTTGCTGCTTTTAAGAGGGTTGACTCAGGCTTTTTAATCATTAAAAACAGTTGTGTTATACAAATAGAATTAGGGCAGCGTTTTTGTGTCAGTCTGAAAGACTTTTCAGTAAACACAGGACTATTGCTGTTCTGTCATGGGCAACCAGTTTACATGTAAGGTGATAGTCCTAATATGCCTCTGCTCTGTGGACCAGAGCCGTCTCAGGCTACACTGTAAAACTACTGAGGGCAGCTACTCTGGGGATCCAGTTTCTCAGTTTGATAAGAGGGCAGAGCAGAGGCTTTGGCACAGGCCAAGCTGTTCTGGCTACCTCTGACATTCCATAGGCCTTGGCTCGGGGAGAGTGGCGACTCACCACACCTTCAACAGTAAACTCTCTGTTGTTCCCCCAATTTGAGAAAATCAAGAGAAAGTTTTAATGCCCCTAAACCTCCATCTATTCTCTACCACTTTTGCCTTACTTTAGAGTTAGCAGATGACTCCTCCTCCTGGCTCCGACTTCCCCTAACCCCCTTCTCGCTTTGCCTCTCTCACTTACTCTGGCTCTCCCAGTGTAATCCTTGGCAGTGGAAAGTGACCCCCCCCCCTCTCTCTCTGTCTATCCCCCCTTCAAGTCCAAGTTCAACTGCCTATGACATCATGTCTCGTTGCTGCGGGCAACGAGACAGCCAGGACGTGACTGTGGAGTGCAGCGAGCTTCAACTAACTCCCTCTCTCTTTTTCCCTCCCTTTCTCTCAGTTCCTCTTACTTTTTTCATACATGCACCCCTAGTTCTCGCGCACTCTCCTCCTGCAGAGCTGAGATTTCACCACCAGAGAGCTCCTTAGACCAGCTTTTCTCTACTTACTGCTCTGACAGCAGTGGGAAGACACTCTCTCCCCTCTGTCTTGGCTAGTTGGCTACCAGGCAGCAAGGCGGGCTGGCAAGAGCATCGTCTGAACCTCGCCATATGCCAGAGAACAGCAGGATAGGCAGAGACCTCTGTTACTCACTCTGGCTGACGCTGTTGCTGACCTACTAGGCTCAGTAACTGGGAGCAGTTGGTAGCAATGCCCAGGTTCTCACTGTGCTTGCTGTAAAACCGACAGAAATGTTCAAAGTGGACATTTTTCAATAATGTTTGATAAGCAATTGCTGGAGATAATAAGCATTTTGAACAGATGTAAGCTGTTGTAAAAGCCCTGTTGTTTTTTAGGAGGGAAAATGAGGGGCAAGAGATTTGGCACAGAGTTAAAGTGTATGTGCATATGCGCTAACACACATTTGGATGGTGTTTGGATCTCCCTTCAGTGCCAGAGCTACATCTGTAGGAGAGTGGTGCAGGTGGGGAGCTTGAAACTAGTAAAGGGAGCAGCAGGATGAGAGTGAGGGAGAGAAAGAGAAGGAGGGTGGGCTCCTGATGCACTGGGGAGTGAAGGGGGGGTTAAGCAGAGCTGTGCCGAGGAGGAATGCAGATTGTTTCCATGTGTGGGGAGGACAGGACAGCCGAGTTGGCTGCAGGCAGGTGCGGTTAGCCCCTAATGAGAAAAGTTGTGTTGGTGATGGAGTAGGCCCAAGACACTATACAGCCCAGTGGCAGAGCGCAGCCAAAGCTAAAAAACCACAATGTAGTGCACTACTGGCCTCACACGCTGCACTAATGCACACTGTGGGGCCTCGCAGAGATAAATCAACACTGCTGGAGCTGAAACTAACTGGCACTGCTTACATTCACTGTGGGGAAACTGCTGTGGTAGAAGCACTGTAAACCAATACTGAAACTAAAGGCCTTGATACATGGGCACCACTTTATTGTAGTGTAGCTGATAAAATTCACAAACAGTTAATGGATAATATCTGTTGAACGTAAAAATGATCTAAAAATATTTCCAACAGATATTGAGCTTGAAAAGTGAACAATCTGATGAAAAAAGAATGATACTCCAGCTAAAGTACTTACCCTAAGCAGAGAGTGTTTGAGGTAAAAGTTGTGATTGACTTTACAAAATATTTATACTATTTATCACTGCTGGGACCATGTGTTGAATCGCTGATTGTATCACGTTTCTAGTCATTGTCTGAGTGTTGCCTTAGTATCACATCCTTCAACCCAAATGTCACGCTTGTCCATTTAAACCATGGAAAGTTGCATGTGTGTACAGCACTGTGCAGAGTTAGGCTTGGAGCGGGTGATGACGGAAAAGGAAGAAAAAGACATAAAACAGAGGGGGAGGAGGGAGAAGTGGATATGTGGATGTTAATTAAATGAGGGAGGTTGGCGGGGTACCTGGGTCTGCTGGGGGATATTCAGAAAGTTGTCCCGTGTTCCGATGCCGACAAACCGGTTGGGAGCTGTGGAGCCTGGCGTGGAGTATGCTACAAACAGAGAGATACAAGTGTGTACATGCTTTTACACACACACATACACACTCAACTTTCTATATATTTTAATCTAATATAAACCTGCTTAGGCTATTGCAGCATATCACTGTCAAATGAATTACTGGGAAAGGGTCAGGTATACAGATATCCCCTATTAGTCACAAGGGTGATTTGTTCATGTTGTAGACAGCTTCATTGTTATTTTACCTAACTGTTTAATCTGTGGTTAAAAACGGGGCATAATGTAATGAGTAGTGCTAACATGGAGAAGCCTTCTGTTAGCCACAGATACTCCTCAGCAGCCCCTGGCCTCAATAATATGCCACTGTGATCACAGATTCACTGTAGACTTAATAACAAGTGGCCTACGGAGGAACTGTATTCATCATCACTGCTCCATTTGCATTTAGCAGGTTAAGAGCAGCAACTTTCCTGCACAGTGACACCGCTCAAGAATGCCACAGGATCAAATTTAGGGCAGTTGTGCTCACTGGACTCCAACATGAAGGCTGAGTAGAACCTTTTCTGTGCATGGCTTGAGTGAGTTAAGGGGATGGGGATGTGTAGGGGTGACAGTGACAGGACTGGAAACTGATGCATGACTGAGGGTGAGAGTGTACCATATGCATGTGTGTGTGTGCGTGTGTGTTTCATGACTGTATTTAAGATATCTTGAGAATTAAAGACAAAATTAGAGGGGGGAAGAAAAAAAATACACTGATAACAGTCACCGGGATGAGAAAAGAGACGGAAAGTATGATATTTATTTATATAGACTTTCATATAAATAAATAAGAGCGACATGTTAATCTGAGAGAGTTGGAAGGAGGGATGGGAGGAAGAGTTGATAGGACAGGAAGAGGAGAAAAAGTTAGAACAAAAAGAGGAGAAGGTATCCCAGTTGCTCCGTCCAGTGCCCCCTCTTGGTGTGCCTCTCCCATGGCCCGACTCTCGCACTGCACCTGTCTGGGTGGAACCAACCAAAGCCTCACCACTCTCTGCTGACACTCCTCGCTCCCAGTCCCCCGGCATAACACTAATTAGATAAGTTTGACTAGGTTTCATCAATCATGTTTAGAGAAACGGGTTGTTCTTGTTATACTGTGATTTTCATGTTTTTTGTTGTTCTCAATTTTTAATTGTTGTGAGATTTGTGTGAAGGTGGCAAGGGGATTGGGTGGGTAAAGTGGGGCATGATGTTTTTTGGAGTCCACGCCAACTGCCCTAATTTTGTTCCTTTAAAAGGAAAAAGAAAGAAAGGAAGGAAAAAGAAACAAAGAAAGGAGGGTGTGATATTATATCAAATAAAGTAGAAAGCAAAAACGAAATGAGAGAAGGGGGTAGATTGTATTGCTGCTGTCACAGACAGACATGCAACGTCTGAGTTGATCAAAGGCTTGCAGCTACAGAGGCAACGTGCACAGGGCCCTACTCTGCTCTTCCAAACTACAAAACACATCAAAAAGAAGGGAGAGAAACTACACTGCCTCTTGTGGCGCTAGCAGGAAACCCAACACCAGAGAAAGAGAAAGAGAGAAATAGAGAAAAAAGATTTTGGGGAAAGAGAAAAAGCGGGAGGTTAAGGTGGTCTGCAAAGACATTAAGAGAGAAAAGTAGACTGAATTTCAGAGGAAGACAGAGAAAGCAATACAAAGGAGCCTGACAAGGGATCTCTGGTTTGGCAAAGGCGTGGCTTCTGCCTTGACAAAATTGGCTTTTACTGGTACCGTACAGCGAGTACATTGGTAGTCAATAAGGTGATAGGAGAAGCAGGACTGAAGGTTCTGGGGCTGCTGAGTATTTGACTGAGTAGCCTGTATATTACTGAAAGCCGATGGTCAACCTGACTGGAAGCAGATGGTTAGCTAAACTAAAAAACTGTAGCTGTAGCCATTGTAGAAGCCCCAAACCTGTGCATTTTAGGAAGTAAACCACAAGCTTAGCCTCAGTGTAGCTGCACTGCACATAAATACTGGGACTTCTATGATGGCTACATCTGTTCCAGCCTAACAAACTCGATGTAGTATTGGGATACATATAAAAGATAAGCTTCCAGGTAAGTGCTAATCAGCCTATGAGGGCCTACAATTGGTTCGGACTGGTTCTAAGGAAAGTCTGTGGGGAATCTGGGGCATTAATGGTGGTTTGTGGGAGGAGTGGGAGTGGGGAGTGACTTACACGGAGATGCGGGTGAGCTGAGTCCGCCGTCAGTCGGCGTGCTGATGGTTTTAGAGTCGGGCATGGGGAGGGGCACAGGGCGAGCCACCGGGGGTGGCGGGGGCAGCAGGAAGGAGCCCGGCATTTTGCTCTGGCCACCTCCATTAGGCTGCAGATGGACCATATAGACAGGGTGAGCAGGACACACCCCGAGAATATACAGTGTACAGGGAGCCAGACACACACGTACAACACAAAGTCACACAGACAGAGTCCCATTTAAATATAAGAGACTCAAATACTGAAAACACAAACAGAATCCACACAATTAGACTTCAGTTCACCCAGGCAAACTAAAACATACACCCACACTTGTACAGGGGACCAGGGGAGACTCACACAACCTTGCAAATAAAACAAACATAATATCACAGTCTGGCCAAAAGTAGTGAAGTAAATAAGAAGTGGAAAAGAGATGAAGATTGTCACACACAAGGGGAGAAGAAAAACTGAGTTGTCCATGACGGACAGTGAGGGATTGTTAGGGGAAGTCGTTGCTGCACAATGTAAGAATTTTTAAAAGAAGGAAAAATCAGCAATGTGTACAGGATATCTTTGTGTTTGCGTGACTATCCATCATTTAAGTGCAGATGCAATAAAAAACATGTTACTGTGTCTTTTGTATGTGAATTAATTCAAACAAATGGTAATAAGGCTAGAAAAAGGTCTTGATTGAAAGGCCAAGTTTACAGTAGAGGTTTACAGTACTACTCTGCACCTTAGGGAATGTGTGTCAAAACAGTTTGGAAATCTCTCTAAAAAGCCAGTTGACTATCAGATATGTGCTGCGTTTTGTTCTCTAGCTTTCAGCACAGTGAGTGTGGGCTTGTTATTGGGGTTCTCATCAGGGTATCACCTTTCACTAAGGCTTTGCTTAATTAGACCCATGGCACTTCAAAAAGGCTCAGCTGTGTCCCAGAAACCCTCCATTAGCTTCTGCTTGTAGTTTCCTCCACATTTACAAATGCACACTAGTGCTCACAACTTCATCTGGCACAAGGTTGTGTTTCAGTTACTATTTTTCAAATCCTGCTGCAGTGTGATTTTTTTTCACTGTGCTACTTTCATAAACATTAAATAGATAAATATCCTTGCTTACTTATATATACAACTATCTGCCACAACATTGAACCACTAGCCTAGTATTATGCCACCAAAAAAGCTTAGCAGATTCAGGTCTACAACACTGAAAGTACTCTATTTAATCAGGTAATGAGACATTAGAAGCAGTAAGCTTCTGCTGTCCTGTAAGCTGCAAGGAGGGGCTCCTATGGGTCAGACAAGTTTTTCACATCTGACATACATTAAATTGTAATTTGAGGAGTTTGGAGGCCAAGTCAACACACTGAACACTTTTATTATGTTCCTAAAATCATTTCTGAAGATTATGCATACATGGTTTCCCTACAGAACATTGTACAGAAAACCACACTGCCCCCACCGGCTTGTTTTCATCCCATTGTGCACTATCATCTCTTTCTCAAGTAAGAGACTGACATATACCTGGCCACCTTCTTCCATTTTTCCTTGCTCTAGTTCTGAAGATCACACATATACCAGCATTTGACAGGTGCTATAGTAATCAATTGATGAATATTAATCAATTCATCTACCACTGGTTTAAATGTTGTGGCTGATCGGCGTATAATAGTTGGTCCTTATACCATGCATTGTGTCAAGAAAATGATTGTTGCAGACTGTAAAGGGGCATGTACCTCTAGAGAGTACATTGTTTTTGAGAGTAAAGGAACATTATAAAGAATGACAGTCAATAAATCACTACTGGAACACAGATGTAGTCTTCAAATATCTGCTTCTGGTTTCTTCAAAAGATACCTAAATCCCCAAACAGTATTAACCTTGATCAGTCTACAAATCTGGTCTCACCAAAGTTTTCAGCCTAGTTTTTCTAGAGCAAATGCTTTGCCACTTTCTTTCTACCTCGAAAGGCTTCTGTTCTTGACATTTCCCCCTCTCTCTATCTGTACACTTCAGACAGGCGTGATCTTCCAACTCTGGGAGAAGGTATGGCATTATACGTTGAACCTGTGATGAAAATGTGCTTTGGCTTCTTCCCATATAATTTCCTCCAGCTGAATTTTTTTCTGTTTAAGCACATCTGGCTGCCTCGTCCCGTTGATGTATTTGTCCCAAAACCATCCCTGGTGGAGTTGTTTCACTTCATGAAGATTTGTCTGTATACAAGTTTTGGCTTACTTCACTTTACTGAACCTCAATATGAAATTATGTAGTTAGTCATTTTGCATGCTGCCTTCTGTGAGGATACTTGGTTGCTCTAAATTCTCTTCAGTAAATTCCAAAAAAATAAACTGATCTTTAATAAAGGTCAGTTTTCTTTTACATTAGATTGCATCACAAAATACTGTAGCACATCACCCTTATTCTTTTGTAGAACCCATAGATCACTTACCTGTGCGCTGGGCTGGCCTGTGCCGTCGGTGCAGACAAACTGCACAAACTCCTTAAGCGGGTCCTGGTGGTGATGGTAGCGTATGGTGGGGTGGGTGAAATATGGGCTGGACTGCTGGATGATAGAGGAGGAAGGGAAGTGCAGGGCTGAGGCTGAGGCACGAGGACTCCCTGAGAAGACAAGGGGATAGAAGACAGGAATGGAAATGGGAGGAGGACGAGAAACATAAAAAGGAAAAAGACCAAAAATGAAAAAAATACAATAAGGTTATGGTCATCCTGTATTATTTCTATTCATACATAGCATACTCTAAATATGTAGCATAACTCTCTACACAATGATATTCAGTACAAGAACATGCACACCTATGACAGCATTTAAGACATCCATATATTTGAAATAAGCAATAAGACAGCTGGTATCAAAGACCAAGTTGTCGTTTAGGCCTATTATTGTCCTTACACAGAAAATAGCTGTGACATTCTCTTGTGGTTGACTGACTGAAGCTGTTACTGCTTACAAATGACTGGCATTATCCCTGGCTATTCAGCAACATCTGGTCCCATTCATTTTATAAATCAGCCCACTAGATTTCTCTGTACCTCTGGTAAGCCTGGCACCACACACACACACACACACACACACACACACACACACAGCCACAAACGCTAGCATGTTACAGTATTTTTTGCCTTCTGCTCCCTTTTCATTTCGCTTTCTCACCCACACATATACGAACCGCTCGGATATGACAGTCACACACACACACACACACACACACACACACACACACACACACTGGTTTTTCCACTTTTGTTTTATTGCTTGTCAGTGATGTGTAATCAATCAGTAGAATATCCTTGCTGTGCGGTTCTGCCCAGTAGTTTGAAGCTTGAGAGAGAATCTCCCCTCTGCTCTCAACCGACCACAAAACACATCCCA
>VUQH01047147.1:0-17647 GCA_015106775.1 Etroplus canarensis
TGTATGGATGATGCCTCCTGCCAGTGAACTGCTCAGATAAGTTGGAAGAGGGAAGTAGGTGTCATGGTCCCCCAGTGAACAGAACAGACCCGGGATGCTGGAGGCAGATTTAAGAAGGTTTATTTACAGGCAACGTAAGTGGAGTGGTTTAAAACAGGTAGCCAGAACTCAGGGCGGTCTCCAGAGGGTCGGCTGGGCTGGGGTCTTCCTGATGGGAGGAGAGCAAAGGTTAGCGTGGTCCAGAAAAGGTGGAGGACAGAGAAACTGAGAGGAGGGGGACGTGGGCCGACAAGCAGCAACAAAGGCAGGTTGCAAAAAGCTAGGTAGTCAACTAAAGACTGAGAGGCTAGAAGGGCTAGAGCTACCAAACGGCTTACTCAGAGAACGCAACGATCCAGCGTCGGCCTTCAGCTCCTCCGCTGGTTAAAAGAGGCTCAGAGGAATCAGCAGACAGCCAGCAGGTGGGAGGAGGAGGCGTGGCCGGATCATGCAGCTGGAAATAATAAAACAGTTAATGGTCCCCAGCCCAGCCCGACAGAGAGAGAGAGAGAAGGAGCCAAAAAGAGGGAGAAAAGAGAGAGACGGGTGAGTCAGCACCGGAGAGGACAGGGGGGACCATGACAAATGAGGGGAAACACTGTTTGTATGGGGCAGTGTGGGACACATTGGTAATGCTGGGAGGTAGGCTGAAATTTTCACATCAAATAACTTAAAAATACAATAAACTGTGCAGGTTATCAGATTGGCATTTAGCATGTAAAGGTCAAATATATGATATCTGAGTGCAACTTTTCCAACTCTCTTGCAAAGAAAATACAGTAAGGATCAAAGGAAGCTTAAGTTTGTTCTTGTGGTCTCATGTGTCTGTCTTTACATACTGCTGTATTCTCTTTTATTTTACTGTTACTGTTTTTTACATACTGATGCTAATTTTAGTAGTTAGCCAGTTAAGACACACATATTCTGTGTCTCTTCATGCCATATTTTCCTTTGTGCAAAACTAACTTTTGCAAAAGTGAAAACATTTCTCAGTATGTACTGGTGCTTTAGTAGTTTACATCAATCACCAAAAGCCACAAAGCCTGTGACTTTTTGGTGACTTCCCTGATGGGCATAACTTTAGACAGGCTAAGTTTACAATAATAAAATGCCTTCCCTGCCTTCTTCACTTGCACTGGGTTAAAGCCAGGCTTTAGAAAAGTGCATCTCCTACAGAATCAGTCAAAATGGGTTTGTCAAGGGATAACAATGCTGTGCAGTCCCACATGAAGAAGAATATCTAGTCACCCTAAAGACAACTGAATTCTTTATTTGGTTGAGAAAAACCTTTTGTACATCTAGCCAAGTCGAGATCCATCTCAAGGAGGTAGGTGTATCATTGTCAGATACTAAAATAAATGGACAGATTCATGAATATAAATACAGAGGGTTTACAACCAGGTGCAAACCACTGTTTGCACTCAAGAACAGAAAAGTCATATTAGATTTCTAAACTAAACTTCTAAAAGAGCTGCCTACTTCTGAAAATTCTTTGGAGAGATGAAACTACGATGAACTTGTACCAGAATGGCGGGAAGAGAAAAGCATGGAGAAGGAAAGGAACAGCTCATGATCCAAAGTGCACCATATCATCTGTCAAACATGGTGGAGGCAATGTTATGGCATAGTATGTATGGCTGCCATTGGAACTGGGTCACTGGTATTTACTGATAATGTGCCTGCTGATAGAAGCAGCAGGAAGAATTTTGAAGTCTACAGGGAAATAACTCTCTGCTCTGGTTCAGCTAAATGCTGCAAAACTGATAGCACAGTGCTTCACTAAAGAAATGGATAATGACCCAAAGTGTACTGCAAAAGCAATCCAAGAGTTTTATAAGGCAAATAAATAGGATATTCTTCAACAGCCAAGTCAGTCACCTGATCTGAAGTCAACAGAGCAGCTTTTCAGTTACTGAAGGCAGAGAGACCCACAAAGAAGCATCTACGAAAGCGGCTACAGTAAAGGCCTGGCAGAGTCTCTCAAGGGAGGAAATACAGTATTTAATGATGTCATGTGTTCCAAACTGAAGGAAGTCACTAACAACAAGGGATTTCATCCAATTATTAAAAATAACCCTTATATTTAAAATTCTGTTATTTTGTCCCATTACTTTTGAGCTTCTGAAAATCGGGCCCTGTGTATAAGAATGGCTGTAATTCCTAAGTAGTTAATGCAATACTTTTGTTGAAGCCCTTGAATTAAAGCTGAAAGTCTGCACTTTAATCGCATCTTGATTGGTTGAATAAAAACCACTGTGGTAGTGTACGGGGGCATAATTACAAAAATTTTGTTCTTGTCCAAAAACTTATGAATCTAATGTGATATAAAGGTAGTAGTAGTTTCCATGATGATGAAAAAACCTAATAAAAGTTTATTTATTTTTTTAAAGTAAATACATCCCTATATGTGTCAGAATCTATATTTTGTCCCTGGATGCCAAGACTTAATTCTCTTCATCGGTGATGATATATGTACCTTTGGCTGCTCCCTTGTATTCTCCCCAAGGGGTCACCACAGTGGATTAATCTGCATCAGTAATTCGTGAGAGGGGCTTGTGTTCCCAAATGGAATCAAACCAGGGACCTTATGCTTGTAAGACAAATGTGTACACCACTACACTAGGGGGGACCTTCATCAATGATGACAAAATGATTTTAAAAAATAGTATTTTAAACTAACCATAGACACTGAAACTATGATAGCATTAGCAGGAATGACAAAAAACGCTGCACTTTATATCAAGCTATAAGATATCAAAGTTAAAATAAAGTCAAGATACTAGGTAAAAATTTAAAAAAGAAGAACGCTATCAGTGAAGTAAGCACTAAGCCTCGCCTCTTAGCACAACATCATGTAGAATTAATTACCAATTAAAGCTGATGAAAACCTTCACATAAAAGTTTTATGACATGATGATTTTATTTATGGCTCAAACCAGAATTGCAATCAGAGGAGGTATTCTATAGGAATAAATATAGATGAAGGCTTATTTTATAGTGTGCTCAGTTTTTGGCTGACGGACATGCATCAGTTCATATTAGAGGGCTTTTAACCCATTGATTGTAAGATAAGGGTTTTAGTTTTTGAGAACCAGAGAGCTTAAGACCTTTAATTGTTGGGGAAAGTTTACTGAGTGAAATTACCCAGAAATATGCAAGTGGCAGCAACGATAAGGTTTGAATTCTTTAAATTAAGGAAATATGCTTCATTGGGTTCCTTTTTATTCCTTTAGCATAGATACACTGGACTATCCTTTGAGAAGGGAAAAGGAGAAGGAGGAGAGAGTGCAATTCCACAATACCCTGCAGCAGCAACATGCAAAGCCTATGCCCATCTCAGCTCAGTTTAAGTTATTTGCATAAAGGCTTCATAACTGGAATTCATGGTGATAAATGAGCAGACTGGAGGATGATCTTGCGGGTGAAGTATCTGAACTGTAGAACATCTTCAGAACATTATAGTTTCACACAGCAGACCCACGTCAACAACATACATCATCACAATGCATAATTAAATAGCCTGGAGTCAGTGCAGTGGGATTCAGAATGTGTTGTATTTTATTTGGACATTATGCATTCAAAACATCTTTCTTTGGATTCATAATGTTTTATTCAAGGTCAAACAAGAGTATTTAGCAGAAGATAGGATGTCATTTTTTGACAACACAACTGCAACCCGGAGTTCTTTGTGTAAAAGCAAGCTCCTCTTTTACTTCTTTCCAGTCATGTAGTGCTGGTGCAAAATACAGAACCAGCCTTTCCACTTAAAAAAGGCTGGTGCCACAAAATTGCTGGTCTAAAACTTGAAAACACCGATGGGCCACAGCAAGAAATTCAATGATGAGTTGCAATTGCAGCCATCCCTTTCCATCACTAGGGTCAAAGCAGTACCGCTTTAATTTCTGTGGCTTACATTTTGATCGAAAGGAGGCTTCTGGGAACGAGGAATGAAATCTGTGGAACTGAAAGCAGCTTTCTGTTTAATGTCTTATTAATCACTCTCAGAAGAAAATGTGAATACAAGCATAAATCTGAAGCTCATGCAGTGTAACTTTGAAAGCTTTAAGGTCCTTGACTTTGCCTTCTCCATCCAAAGTAAAATCTTAAAACCAGAAGTCTACTGAGGAAATTAAAGTGTTAGTTTAATTGTGCCTTTTCATTCATTGTTAACTCTGAATATGGCTCTAGACATTTAAACTATTAGAATACTTACATTGGTAAGAGCATTTCATGATGAATTAAGATTTCTTCTTATTCTGTAAATGGAAACTGCCAGTTATCACTAAAAGGGTCAGTTTAGTTGAGAAAAGCTAAAAAACTAAAAGCTTTCTCCATTTTCTTTATGTTGCGTTCTCTGTTCGGTACTGTCCTCACACCATACTGCAGTGTCTGGAAAATACACGCCTTTCTAATACTGGCTTGAACTATGTTTGACCTTCAGAACTACCTTAACTCTTCATGGTGTAGATTCAACAAGGCCCTGGAAATATTCTTCACCTTCTTCACTTCTCTTGTGAAGAAGGGAGGTGAAGAAGATGCACTACTATCACCAGCCTTAATCACTGGTAAAAGACAGCATTTGTTTATGCCAAATTCTGAGCCTGAGAATCTGAGACTCATCAGACCAGGCAACATTTTTCCAATCTTCTCTTGTCCAATATGTGTAATCACATACAAACTATAGCCTCAATTGTGGCTTAAATGTTCGATGTGTTGTACATTCATAGATGCTCTTCCGTATGCTTTGGTTGTAAGGAGTGTTTATTTGAGTTACTGTTGTTCTATCTGCTCAAAATAGTCTGGTCATTCTCCTCTGACCTCTGGCATCAACGTAGCATTTTCTCCCAGGGAACTGCCACTTACTGGATATTTTCTCTGTTTCGGACTATTCTCTGTAAACCCTTGAGATGGTTGTTCAGAAAAATGCCAAAAGATCAGCATTTTCTTAATTAGTCTGACCAGCCAGTCTGGCACTGACAACTATGCCACGTTTACAGTCACCTAAATTGCCTTTCTTCCCAATTCTGATACTCAGTTTGGACTTCATCAGGCTGTCATGACCATGTCTAGATTCCTAATTGCATTGAGTTGATGCCATGCTATTGGCTGATCAGATATTTGTGTTAATGCAGAGCGTAGAATATAAGATACTTAACATATATATTCATTTAAATTATGAATGTATATGTTAACAGACAGTTACCATATGAATTAAATGAAACTATAAAATACACAATTACAGATATTGGACTAGCAATGTATTTTTGATTTACATCATCCTTCAGTATTTAGCTAGTGATTAACATTATATTTAAAATGTAAGAATCACTGGGAATTCTAATACAGAATCCACTGACTTAACAGCATAAATGACTCATTTAATTGTGTAAATTCATCTGTGTGACAAATGACAACTGAGCAACTGGGCTACAGTCACTGGAGGTAGAGTATAATGCAGACCAGCTTTTGTTGCTTTATTTACCAAACATTAAATTTACATGTCTAAATTTGGCCAAAAGATTTTAGGCTGTATTGGAGAATTAAGGTGGTCATACCAAATACTGACTTTCAAGTTTGTTAAAATGATACGAACTCTGTTTTTACCATAAGTGCTGTAAATCCATTTATGATTCAACATGTTTCAATGAATCATTGTGTCTATTTCCCTTTTTCTGAGCAAAATATGAAGAAATGAGTGCATTCTGTGAATATGCAACAATAGGAAACAGAATCTCCACTGACATGACAGTGCTGCCTCTCAGGAGCCCATCTGTGGTCCTTAGAGCCACAGCAGAAGGTGTTTTTTTGCCCATACAGTACAAAACTCATCAATGCATGCACACTGTATTTCCACAATTCTGCTCTCAGAAGGCAATCTAAGTAATGAACTGTGCGAAAACCCATCTGTATTCCATTTTCAATTTGGCACATCTGCAATGCTATTAATGATCTTGCGGACACATTTGTATGCAATGTGATTTGCAGTGTTGCTTCTTTCCGCGGCACACACACAAATTATTGATATGTTGAATCACAAGATTGGATTTGGAATAAAGTTGACTGTGGTGTAATATCTTCATGAAACAGGACATTTAGAAGCAATTTTTTACACACAATGAAGCGACTGAAAAACAATGAAATCATTAGTTCCTAAATTAAAATTGTGTTTTAAATAGCTACATTCTCTAACAGAGAAAAAACCCTGAAGTTTTCTAGATGATATCATCAAAACATGCAGGACCCAGGGTGTAAAATTATATCAGAAATTATTATTTTTGTGCCTCTAGACGTAGCAATAATATGTTCTTTTTTTGGTAGCAGTATGGTATTAGCAGTAATAGTTACTACAGTAAAACTGGCAAAGTAAATAGCACCACATACAGGGATGAAATTATACAACTAAAGCATGACCCTGGGCCTGTTAGCAAACCCGACTAAAGCTGTTGAGGCTGAAAACTACTCAGAGTTGACTGCTTGATATTGATTTGTTTATCTCCAACTGGATCGAGAGCAGTGATACGGTTAAACTTGATCTTTAATGATGGCAGATAATCAATTCTTCATGCAAAAAAAAAAAAAAAACCATAATCAAGACTTTGTTTATCCCACTCTGAGCAACAGAGCTGTTACAGAATAATTACTTTTGCTGAAGAAATTACAAAATAAATGCAGATTATCCAAAATAAAATAAAAATGTTATTGGCAGAAGGCAGTGTTTATGTTTTTTGGTGTGTGTGTGTGTGTGTGTGTGTGTGTGTGTGTGTGTGTGTGTTGAAGCAGTGTACGAACTTACACTGATAAAGTTGTGATGGTAAATTTTTTTGGCACATAGTTGCCTGTTTTGTCTGACACAAACAAAAGAAAATTACTATTCATTTTGAGTCTTGTTTCCTGTCACCCAATGAAAATAACTGCATTATTCAGTATTTGCTTTTAGGTCTGTTTTGGTCTCCAGAAAGCTCAACTTCATTGTCTGCCATCTGTCTGGTTATATTTGGTGCTCTGCAGATAGTGAAATCTAAGTTTCACTGAGATGTTTAATAAACCAGCAACAGACTGATACTCAGAACATATGTTGAGAGTTTTCAAATGAACCAACATAGTGCAGTATGGTGGAAAAAGTAAACTAAGCACTGAGGCTGAAGAACACCACTGTATATAGACTGAAGATATACACTCACCAGCTCTGTTTCAAATTGACATGATAGTATCAAGCAGTTGCTACAGTTTTGTCAGCATGATGCTAATGATTGATGTCTGGTGACTGTGGAGGCTATTTAAATACAGTGATCTCATTGCCAAGTTCAAGAAAGCAGTTTGGGTACACTATGCTCAAAAATGGATAGACATGGTTAGCAACAATACTCAGGCAGGCTGGCTTTTAAACTATGCGTAACTGGTACAAAAGTGCACCAAGAAAATACTTTTCACACCACAGCACTGTCACCACCAGCCTGAACCACTGATACAGGCCAGGATAGAGCCATGTTGTTTATGCCAAATTCTGACCCTACCATCTAAATGTCACAGCCCAAAACCAAGGCTCATCAGAACAAAGTTTTTCCAGTCGTCTGTTGTGTAATTTTGGTGAGCCTGTGTAGCCTCAGTTTCCTGTTCTCATCTGACTGGTGTGACGCCTGTTATGCTGTTGTAGGCCATCTGCTTCAAGGGTTGTTGTGTGTTCAGAGATGCTCTTCTGCATATGTTGGTTGCAATTAGAATCAGAATACTTTATTAATCCGTGAGGTAAAATTGCCAAAATGAGTAGTTATTTACATTACTTTTGCCTTCCTATCAGCTCAACGCAGTCTGACCATTTGCCTCTGACTTCAGTCATCAACTGGGCTTTATTTGCCTGGAGAACTGCCGCTCACTGGATATTTTCTCTTTTTGGGCCATTCTCTGGAAACCATAGAAGTGCTTGTGGTGGAAATCCCAGTAGACCAGCAGTTTTTTAACTACTCAGACCAACCCATCCGGCACTAACAACCATGCCATGTTCAAAGTCACTCAAATCCCCCCTTTTCCCCATTCTGATGCTCACTTTGAATTTCAGTGGGTTGTCTTGACCATGTCTACATGTCTAAATGTATTCATTTGCAGAATAAAAATTTGCATTAACAAGCAGTTGAACAGGTATGCCTAATGAAGTGGCTGTGAGTGTACCCAACAAACAATCTGACATTAAATTGTTGGAACGTCCATTGAAGACATTGCATCATGTTTGAAAAATTATTCCATAACAGAAGTGATGCCAGTGTCTGTAATGATACTTGATTGTCTAATCAATATTTTTCATAAATGTTGGCTGGATCTCATTACTGGACTCGGTAGCAAAGGGAATGTTATTTACCAGTATTTTATGCATAACAAGCCATCACTCTGTAAAGTACTATTAGAAGAGTGGGAGGCAGTTGTCAGGCACCAGGACTACTTGTGCAAGTAAGCTCATCATGCATCACGTGATGAAACATCAATATTAATTGTTTGTAGACACATAAATTGCATGAACATTTTTTTTTAAATGTTCATACTTTTCTTTGCACATAAAATGGATGTTGCGAGGCTATTTGCATTCTAACCAAATAAGCTGTCAATAAAAGGTAGCTGTATTTAAAAAGCAAAGACACATGCATCTGCTTTTTTAAAGAGCTATTATCAGAATTTATGGTTTTTAAGAAAAGATCTGGCTGAACCACTATTGGAAGTGAACACAGCCCCATCCCCTCTGGCAATCCACATCATGACGACATTGTGACTATAGGCTGGGGCATGCCACTGTCACAACAATTTTGGCTGGGTACAAGCAATTGCTTTCACATTACACATATAGTATTTATTTGCCATAATGTTTATTAGTGTTTAGTGCAGCTTTAAAGTGGTTGTTAAGTTTCAAAAACTGTAGCCAGTAATGAGCTTAAGCCCACCCTCACTTTGGAGAACTACGTGTCTTGTTTTTTAATTAAATGCCATCTCATTTTAGAACCAGTCTCATCAACTGATTTTTTTTCCACTAGGTGATTTGCAAACATGGCACCGTAGAGAAGGACGTTGAAAACAAACCTCATTATGCAATGTGACACTGCAAAGCGACTGCAGGTGTGTTTGTTTTTTGAAATGGGGAGGGTAATGTGAGTATTTGACCTGCAGTATTCAGTAATTCCAGCTAAAGAGGTTTAATCTCATCTCATTTAAAACTCTCCATTTCCATTAAAACAAAGGATGTCATCTCACATGGAACCAAACTGATTATACCACATCCCCTAATTCAAAAAGTTATTAAATCAGGCCAGGATTCCTGTCATTCAGTCAAAGCTGTAGGCCACCTCCTGGATCCCTCCTCCTCTGTTGTTGGATTCTCCTGAGCTTACTCCATCACCTTCCCACAAAGTCCTCCACATTACCCTGTTTGGGAAAATCAAATTATGCATTGAGATATCATTTAAATTCAGCAGCCACTGTCAGTGAAACTCATGATTTATTGATACCTAGGAGCAGATATTAATATTGTAGTCAAGATTAAGACTCATCTGACTCAGTTTATGATTGACACCCATTTTGATGTCTTTATTATCTGCCCTTCAGTCTGCAGAGAGGTTAATCATGTGTTGGAGCCAAACTGAAAGATATTAGGAGTTTGTACAGTAGGGTTTTTCTTGTTATGCCTAACCTTTCAAAAGGTTGCAATGTTTCATTTGACATTTCAGAAGCAGCCCATTTGCTTTGACAGGCACGCCATCACCGAAAGAGAGAATTTTTTTCCCTGAATGACTGCTAAACCTAAAACATCAGAAACATTATGTGGGTCAGCAGAGTTTTTTCATGCATTTAATGGTATTTTGTGATTACTGTTTTCTATTGATCAGATAAAGCATTTTAGGAATTCACTAGATATTGTGGTAGCTGCTCAGTGAAGAAATTTTAAGTGTGTGGTGAAGCTACATTTACTCACTTTTGTCAGTTTGTCAATTACAGTATGTATGTATGTATGGATGGATGGATGATAAGAAAAATCCCATCAACTAAATATTTATTACATAAAATATTCCATAAATTATTTGACCACAAAATGATCATGACAAACCCATAAAACTCGTATCGTAAAACTGCGTATCTGTACAAAGTATTTGCATGACTTTCAGCTCATTATTTTTGCTATGGTTTTCATTATTTTCTTTCTCTTCTACACTCACCGGTCCCTTCATTGGTTACACCTTGCTAATACTAGGTAGGACCCCTTTTTGTTTTCTAAAATGTCATAATTCTGTTTGATATGACAGCATCACAGAGTTGCTGCAGATTTGGTAACTGCACTGTCATGGTCTTGAGTTTTGTATATGGTTTTGCATGGAGTTCTTAGTAATTATGTTCTAGATCGCTTCCTGTGTTTATGTCTATTCAGCTTGAGCCTTGCTACATTTGTTTCTGTCACTGCATTCCTTGCTCGTGTTTATGCATCTGTACAGTGGTTATGTAGTTCTTTATTTGTTCCCTGCTCTGTTCCTGTTCTTTGTCAAGTTGTGCTTGTGCCATGTTCCCAGTTATGCTTTCCTCTTCCTGTTTTACTTTGTAATCTGTCTGGGCTTGTGCATTGTGTCCTGTTTTTCTTCCTGCCCTTAATTGTTATGACCTGTGTTCCCTTCCCCACCTGTTGCAGCTCTGTCATTAGTCTGTGTCTACTTATGCTCTGTGTCGTGTTGCTAGTTCTCTAATGTGTGTCAGTCATGTCTCTAAGTTTGCAGCTTTGCTCTTTGTCTCCATGCCATGTCAAGTCTGTGTCAATGTATATTTAAGCCAAATGTAGTTTTTTTTCCCCTGCTTAGCCTTTTGCACTTTTATCAGCTTGAAATAAAGCTCATTTTAAGTTCAAACCTGCTTTCCGAAGCCCTGCATTTTGGGTCCTCTCCTCTCATTAAAATGCTAATTGTGACATGCACATCCATGAAGTGAATCCACTGTCCCAAAACATCCCAGAAGTGCTCTATTGGATTCAGATCTGGTGACTGTGGCAGCTATTTGATTAGTGATCTCATCTTCATGTTAAAGAAACTATTTTGGGATGACTTGACCTTTGTGACATAGCACATTACCCCACTGTAAGCTACTACCAGAAGATGGGCACACAATAGTCATAAAGGCATGGATATGGTCAGCATGACTACTCAGGCATTTAAACAATGCTCAGCTGGTACTAAGAGGCCCAAAGTGTGCTAAGAAAATATCACCCACACCATTATTTTACTATTTTACTTTACTTTTACTGTTGTAATTCTTAAGATGGGCTTGAGCAATAGTTTGTCAGGTTTTCTGAAGGTCTTTTAAAGTTTTTCTTTGGACATTGGCTGTTTTTTCCACTCAATTTCAGTCCAGTGGCACAGGTATGGTGTGCAGTGTGTCCTTAAAAAAATCAGAGGACATTGGACGAGTGGAGGACAAAAAAAGTGACAGACCCAAAAAAACTATTTACTGTACGGCAGATGATCAGTATCTGAAAGTCATGTCCTTGAGAAAGAGGGAAAAATATCCAGCAAAGACCTGACACAGAGCCCTTCAGTTGATCCATCTGCTGGTTGCCAAAGCCTCATCAGAAATGGTCTTAATTGAAGAGTGGCTGTTAAGAAGCCATTCTTAAAGAATGGAAACAGGGAGAAAAAGCTGATGTATGCCAAATTACACAGGAAATTGACTGAGAGTGGCAATAGATCTTATGGAGTGATGAATGGACAGCAATATTATTGAAGCACTGTTCGATCATCTTGACAGAGAACAGAACAAACGGCAGTCAACATTGAAAGAAGAAGTTTTGAATGTCTTTTCGGATGCCTGGAGAACTATTCCTAAAGTCTGCTTAAAAGAAATGACCACAAAGCTTGTCTGAGAGAGTTCAGGCTGTGTTAAAGAATAAAGGTTATCATTCCAAATATTGACTTTCAAGCTTGTTAGGATTGTACAAACTGTGTTCTTGCCTTATGTCTGTATTACCATTAAAGTTTTATGTTTCCACATGTTTCAATAAAAGTCTCTGAGGGGTGACTGTTTGTACACACACACACGCACGTACCCACACACACGTGTGTTTTTATTATCAGTTTTTTTTTTAATTAAAAATTTCTTAAAACGTATCCTGAACAAGTAAAATTCATAGCAGAGCATCAGGGATGTTTGGAAGTGAGAAATTTTAAAGTGAAAGCTAATCATCCTGCTTACTCTTTAGGTGTCTTTAAAGGTGCATGTGGTTTAGTTTTCATCTTACTGGGCTGTTAATAATTTATCCCAAACAATTATTTATTAGTGAAGTGAGCTAGGACCAAAATGCACATATTTGGTAGAAGGCAAAATAGCTTCGAAGAAAGCTCAACTTACTGCAAGTCACTGAAGAACATTTAAGTGCCAATGTAGTTTTGTTGCTGTTATGACTTGCTGTTTTTATGAAATGTGCAAAATAATGACAGATAAAGAAATACTCCACTATGATTGAGTGTGTCCAGACTTTTGACTGGTAGTGTATGTATGTAACAAAGCAGATGTCTACTCATCAGCGTTATTTCCAGCACCAAGAAAAGTCTGCTTTCTGTCACCTGCACAGCCATTAAAACTCCCTATTCACCTTTAAGATTTGCATAAAGATTCATGAGGAGCTTTACATTTTTTGTCTGTCAATCAGCTATTCATGCTACCATGAAAGCAGCTCATCTGGTGGTATTTTACTGAAACTGGGTTTCATTTCTTGCTCATGAACATCTTGTCACATGGACAGTATGATTCTAGCACTAAAGTGCCAACTTTGCAATTAGCTGACAAGCTTCTTCTGAGCCACAGCCACCGGTAGATGAGCAAATAGCCTGTGAGCATAACCTTATGAATCAAATATCTTCAGCTGGAGTTAGTGGAGGCCAAAACAGAGCCAAGATGCAAGTGATTTTTGGACTTACGTTCATTAGGTGGCTATAGACAGAAATTATAGTTGAAACACAGTGCTTACTGTGTAAAATGACCAACAGTTAGCCATTATATTTAAAGGATGATTCTGGTTTATTTCCCGAATTTGAGAAGTCACACAAAACAGCCTGCATCTAGCTCTCCTGATACACAGTGACCCTCATTACAATGAAGCTGGGAGAGTGGAAAATTTTCCAGGACCCAGAGAGGCTCTTCTACAGGTCATATGTCCTGCCAGATCAGCTTATAGCGGAAACATATTTAATGAGAGATTAAAGTAAAGCTTATGAAGTGTCATTAACCAAAAGGACATAAAGTAAAGAAAAATCATTCATTTAACAGAAGAATAATTGTTCTATCACTCGAATGGTATTTCAGATGCATGAAGTGGTATGTTACAGCGACAGTCATAGGTACTTTAAAAAACACATTGTCTAATATGATTTGTATATTACGGCCATTCTAAAAATGTAATGAACCAGAAAGTACAATATTTTCTCTATAAATGTAGTGAAGTAGAAGGAAAACATTTTTAAAAGTTATCTCAGAATTGTATGAGAAATAATGTGTCTGGGAAGTCACAAACATCGCATTTTCCTCAGCAGACTGCATACAGTAAATGAGTCATGTTGCATTACCCAAATGGAAAAAACCTCAGTGAAATTAATTGAGATTTGATGTTGTTATCCAACATCATTATCAATATCTTATAAACATGAGCTAATTTCATTTCATGGCTCTATATTCAAGAAATTAATGATACCAATCACATCTGGAAAAGATTGTATTTCTTCTCATTACAATTGCTTAGAATGAAGACACCCAAAAAAAACCCTTAACTGCAGGGTGAAAACCTTCTCTGAATAAAAATTTTAAATTCTGTTATAAAGGGGCATTGCTAGGATCTTGAAACACTCGTGGCTTAGCCCAGATGAGAAATCTTTGGATTTTCATCTTTTCAAAGTCATTTCAGAGTAAAACTGATATAAAATTCCAGACACTGCATCCTGCCTGAAAGTTGCAGTAAGGTTTGTTAGGCTGTCTTTCACAGAATAATACAGAAAAAAAAACAGCTTTGTTATTAGTTTCTTTTTTAAGCAGCAGGAGTAAAATCTAGAGAAAAAAATAAAGTCTTGGTGGTGATGAAGAAGTGAAATATGAACATGTATGTTTCCAGGTCAATTTTTAAACTTTACCAACCGTGCTGTCATATGGGGGCAGCAGTGGCTCAGTGTGACAGTGATTGGTTGGGAACCAGAGGGCTGCTGATGTGGCGCTGGCTCGATACCCAGCCTGTGACAGCTGGAGGCCCCCCGTGGAGGCTGGAGCCACCCCACTCCCCCGAGCACTGCGGAGGCGCCCCAGAGCAAGGCACTGAACCTCCACCATGCTGCTCGGTGCCTGCAATGGGTTGCCTTGTTTTCCCTCACCTCTGTTTGTGTGAATACTTGTGTATCACTCAACTGTGTAAAGTGTGTGTACATACGTACAAAATAGTGTGTGTTGAGATCTGGTAATTTCCCCATTAAGTGATTAATAAAGTATATCTTCTTCTGCTTCTATTATTGGTCTCTTTTAAATTATGATAAACTGCTTTACCACTTTCTTGTCATTTTGACGCTTGTGTCTTCTTCACCTTTCCTTCTCTTTTGGTGTCCAATCAGTTTGCAGCACTCTTAATCTCCTTAACTGACTTAAAGCATTATTTGAACACGTCAACCAATGTCAGATTTCAGAAATGCAAATTATGCCATATGAGCTAAATGGTCATCAAAGGTCACTGCGCTAGATGCAGCCACAGACCAATATTCAGTGCAGCAACAGATCATTATTCTATTGATATTTATTACTTACTGCAGTGGAATCAAACATTCTGTGTCATTTCCATCTAATGACATCTGTCTCCACAGTCACACCACTTCCTCTTTTGTTGACTTTTTCCTTTCAATTTTGCATTCAGTATTTCAATAATCACTCTCCTTTTAAACAGTTTTTTGTCACTGCACTATATTTTTTTTTACTTGGTTTATTTCTCGCAAACTATTCTGTGTAGTGTCTTCAAATGCTTACTAGATTTCATTAATGCAGGGAACATAACAAAGTGCTTTAACCTCTAAATATCATCTTCTTTGTGGAAGATTTTGATCAAATGGTTAGACATTGCAGATCTTTGAATAGCACAACTAAATGTAAAGGGGGAAATTGCACAAAACGCACTAAAATGATGTGCTTAACTTTTATTCCAAAATTCATTTATTGTTGAACTGCTTTATCAAGTTAGTCCCCACCATATCAACCTGCTTTGCAGCACAGCTGCTAGAGTAACTGTCACTACTGGATCCAGTTTGGCAGACCTGGACAATTCACCACCGGCAGGTGCTGATACTGACTGGACCTGCCGAAGGGATGCTCTGCTGTGATTGGTTTTAGGATTACAGTAGGTCAGATAGTTTTTTAATGATGTGACTTTGCCTATGACAGATGGGGAAAGCAGAAAGCCTGAATATGCTTTCCATTTAATAAACTTTTTTTTTAATGAGATCTGGAGCTATTCACAAAATGCTCAGGGCTAACGATGCACCTGCTCTTATATCTCTGGCCACATCCAGCTTCATTGATGAGTTTTTTGTGGTACTCGCCATCACATCTGAAAGAGTGTTGAAAGTGAGAGTCCTGGAATACACCTGCACATCAAAACTCATATCCCTATAAAAAACAAAAATGCACGTCTTGTGTGAAATCTCTTAAACCCAAAAAAACCTTTTGAGTTCTGAGGGATTTTTTTTTTAAATCAATCACCCCTTATTCAAACCAGTGAAAGCCACAAGGCACAGATGGAAAGTCTTTCAGAGAAAAGAGCAATCAAAGTGACTGTTGTTCTCTCACTGACTCACAGTAGGGGGATTTCTCCTTATACAATACCCCAGCCTAAGTCCGTGCACTGCCTTAGTCACTGCTCCATCATTCCTCTCTGGCACTATTGATTGCATCAAGTCCCTCCAAAAGACTGAATGGAATAACCTTCCTCTCTGTATCCATTTCCTTTTAAACTGATGGCAGAAACACAGTGAGTGTGGGGAACGCTGGGCCAAGGAAACGAGGCAAAAGGATTGGTCTATGTGGATTCCCGCTCTACTGATCATGTGCACTGACTGCCAGCCTGACAGTAACCGCAGACAATCATCCTCATCCCCTCTCACATCAACCTCATCCCCTATCCCATCAACCTTGGTTTGGCTCGGGCAGCCACAGCTTGCACTGAATCAATCAGCACTGAGATATGGGCAGCCGTCACGGTGGTGACCAATTTTGGCATGCAAGACTCTCCCTTAATAGACAAAGAGAAGGAGATCAATAGCCAATTTGGCCTTGGAATGAGGCTGGAATGGATCAAGGAAAATTCATTTTCTTGTCCTCTTTTTATTCTGGAGAAGTCGGGTAAAGTATGAAGAATATTCACGACCTGTAGAGTAAAGAAGAGAATCATTCATCGGCCTGAGTATGACTAACCTTGGCAGTGCAGACAAGACTGGAGTTTTAGTTCTTTTTGATCTGAGAGCTTTGTACGTGGGATATATCATGTGCCAAGAAAATGACAGATTTTAATGCATAATGTATGCTTCGTCTTTTTTCTTTTGATGTCTTTATTGATTCCAGATTTGCTCATTTTCTTTGCAAGCAGATGGGGAAAAAAAAGACCTAATGGTGGAAAGTAACTGAGTACATTTACTCAAGTGCTTTATTTAAAGGCAGTGTCTGTGCTCATTTGATGCTATTTTATATTGTATTTTTGGATGAAATATTCTTCTGGTACTTTAAATCATATCTATACTTTAGACTTTGTTATGAACGTATTATAGGGTTATAAAAACACACTTTTAAAGGTTCAGTCACTGGTTTTTACATCTCTATGCTCTGAGACCGTCTGAAAAAAGAGACTGTTTCTGGCCCCTTCTAGTGACGTCCCTCTCAATATCATAGGCTACTTTGGACAGCTGTTGACCAACAGGGGAGGGCTGCCAGCTCATACAGCTCATCTCAGGCTTTTTGTAAAGGATATCCCACTTGTTCACACTCTTAACCTTCTTTGGCATTTGTGCTTCTGTTAGTTCAGTCTGAATAAGTTTCATCTTATTTAAGTACATCTCTTGAAAGTGCTTTGTTTTACACTGATTAGATGTAATATGTGATGTATTCTTTATAGAGACAAAGCTCCCCCTTTTAAAACCCACATTTTCACAGTTTTACACTTTAACTACTGTATACTTCAATTTAAAAAACTAACTTTAAATTCACTGTACATTACTTGTCCAGTCTGAAATGCCTGAAAGACAAAGTAAACGACCTGCTCATGAAGACATTTCAACTTATATGAGCAGAGGTTGGTAAGCAATGTTTCTCTGTCTTGGCAGGATGGGTAAATAAATGCCAACCCAACAACCTTATACAGCACTGTGTCAGTGATGCTGCTTTTTTTTTTTTTTTGCCAATATATTTATTGTCTTTTTCAAAATAATTTCACAAACACATAACAAATACACATACATACATACATATACCCACATACCCACTACCCACTGCATACCCTTGCATCATGAAAAAAAAAAAAATTAAAAATAGAAAAAATAAAAATAAATTAAAAAAACAAAAAAAATTAGATAAACAAACA
>VUQH01047156.1:0-10132 GCA_015106775.1 Etroplus canarensis
CGGACAGACGAGATGAGTAGAACGCAGAGCGATCATCGGGACACCTACAGATAAGCGGGCAGGATGCGGGGGCCGTTTAAACCGCACACATCACTCAGCTGGCCGCCAGCCACGGTTGTAGTGTAGATCCTAGATTAATTCTTATGGAGACCATTATTTCCTGAGAAAGCTTTTAGGGAGACAGATTAACAGTAGCAATGTCTGCAGACCAAACTCTTTTTTTTTCCATTCATGTCATGCATCTTTTGGAATTGAAATGTTAGATGTCTCTTTTGGGCAGAGGTGACTCTAGAGTCTGTGGGGGACAAAATTCATAGGGGGGGCCCCTCCACAACTAGTGTTGATCACCTGATCTTTGGGCTCTCCGGTGGCACTGCATAGCAAACATCTTTGATTTTGTCATGGAAATCACTGCATGGGCTCAAGAACACTTCCAGAAATCACTGTTCATCCACAAGTGCAGATTAAAGCTCTATCGTGCAAAGAAGACATATGTGGGCATGATCCAGGAATGCCATCATTTTCTCTGGGCCAAAGCTCATTTTAAAATGGACTCAGATAAAGTAGAAAACTGTTCTGTGGTCAGACAAATCAAAATTTGAAAATATTTTTGGAAATCATGGACCCCTTGTCCTCTGGACTAAAGAGGAGCGGGACCATCCAACTTGTTATAAGCATTCAGTTCAAAAGCCTGACTCTCTGATGGGGGTGCATTAGTGCCTATGGTACTGGCAACTTGCACATCTAGAATGACACCATCACTGCTAGAAGTTTTAGAGCAACATATGCTCCCACTCTCGACATTTTTTTTAGTGAAGGCCTTGCATATTTCAGCAAGACAATGCTAAACTCCATACATCTATTACACAGCATGGCTTCATAGTAGCAGAGTGGACTGGCCTACCTGAAATCCAGACTTTTCACCTGTTGAAGACATTTGGCGCATCATGAAACAAAAACTACCACAAAGGGGACTCAGGACTCCTGAGCAGTTGGAATCCTATTTCAGGCAAGAATGGGACAACATTCCTCTCTCAAAGGTCCAGCAGCTGGTCTCCTTAGTTCCCAGATGTTTGCAGAATGTTTAAAGAAGAGGAGACACTACACAGTAGTAAACATGGCCCTGTCCAAACTTTGTTGAGCCATGTTGTTGCCATCAAATTCAAGACGAGCTAGCATTTTTCATGAAATAGTAAAATATCTCACTTTCAACATTTGATATGTTTTCTGTGTTTTTTGTAAATAAAATATTGGTTTATGAGACCCACAAACCATTTCATTGTGTTTTTATTTATATTTAACAAAGTATCCATTGGGCCGAGCTTCCACTGTTCACTATTAGTTGGCCTGGGGCGTTTTATTTAATAGGTGCAATGTAGTAGTGGATACAGTGGATTAAATTTGACTAAATTATGTGCTATTTGGGGTTTTAGATAGTGAAAATATACATTATTCACTGTCCTAACACCATTTGGCTTGCTCTACAGTTATGGAAAACAGTAAAATATACACACCACAATGGATATATAGCAGAATATTTTACAGCACTACACCTTAGTAATTTAGAGTGCGCTTGTCCAAAATTCTTTCCATCTCAATTTCATAACCTAGCATTCATAACTTGAAATTTTGCTCAGTCGGACACAGCTTTCTGCAGTTAACTACAAAAAGATATTCTCCAGTTGGACAATAGTTTTTTATATTCCACTCAGTCATGTCTTGGCCAGCAGAGCTGGACAATCATTATTATCTGCTCAACTTACCAGTGTCTTGCTTTTTATCCTATTCCTCTTTTTTCTTCTCTCCTTTTATACTCCTGATGGAAAACCACTCTTTATTTTTTGTTGAGTGGTTTTTGTTGTTATCATTGGTTTGTTTAAACAGAATCATGCACAGCACTTGCAAATGAAGAGAGTGGAGTCAGGTGGGCCCCCCTTAGAGAGGTCATGTCTCTCCTATTGTCATTGCAAACTTTACACCTTGCCACTGCTGTAGTTTAAAGTTTGTCAGCACATCTGGTTGTTGGGAGCCCTCCTGGCCCCTAACCTGATACATAACAGCATCCCTTCCCCAAGCTGAAAACCCCATATAGCATCTTACTTCACTTACCAGTTCTTCCTTCATAAGATGCCCCCTGCTTTATTAGATTAAAGGGGGGCCCTCAAAGAGCAAGGTCAACACCCCGGAGATGTGTGGGCTATGTCTCAATGAAGAGGCTTAAAAGAAGATCACAGTCTGACCTGTAAAAATGCAACTGCATCCCCAGGCAAAAAAGCACTGCTGCTATTTATAGACTGGCCGCATGCTTCCATGGTGTATAATTTCTCTCGTTTATTCTCATGAACAAAAAAGCTCAACCAGCTTCTGCTAAGAATCTATCATAATTCATATGCACAGTGATGGGGCGAGAAATGGGGCAACTCCTCCAGATTTGCATCTGTATCGCCACATATATCTCCAATGACCTAACCAAGAGAATGGCACAATTTCCACACATTCCCTAATTATTCATAGTGAGCACCAGGAATGCTTTGCCAAAGACATGAAACAAGATCTTCAAGGCTAATTTGGTAATTTGGCAGAAGTTTTATGCTGGTCAGAGGGGCTTGTGTCCTCACCTGGAAACGAACCAAGGATCTTTTGCTTGTAAGGCAAATGTGTAAACCACTACACTACAGGGATACATACATATTAAACTGGGCAATTGTTTTTCCCAGATTTTTTATATATATTTCTGATTTAAAGGAAATATTATCATTTTAAAGTAGGTTATATTTTGGGCCATCATTTACCCTGTACTATGTACCCCGGTTAGCTGGATAGGACCTAAATAACCTATACTGGTTGAAGCACTTTTTCTGGCTTTTTACCATGCATGTTTCAGTATTTAATGCATGCGGTCTGCATAATAACCCACAAGTACATTTAAAGGAACTTGTTTCAAACCAGATTTTTATTGTATGCTTACATATCAAAACAAAACAATTGTACAGATTATTCACAGACACATTTTCCAACAATTTATCGGTGAAAAATTCCTTTGATTACTGTATTAATCAAAGGAAAATTTTGTGCCATACACTTTCTTGCAGAGAGTTTAAATGCAGAAATCCAACTTTTGCCTCTGGGAAAAAAATCAAGTCATTTTTATTATGATTTCTGGCCATGCAACCCCTGCTAGAAATGGCAGACTTGAATTCATGTGATTTTTAAACATCTCATATTTCCAGATATATTTGCTGCTGTCATCATTCCAAAATAAAAATATGAAAAAACTTCTATCTGAGCCAGTCTGGAAGGAACTTAATCCTGGATGTGTATTTAAGCACAGATATGCCATTCACATTTAGCCTGTTTTTTGTTGATATTATTGTCAAATTTCATTTAAGGAGAGTCAAAGACGTCAATGAAATACAGAAGAATAGATCAAATACTACACAATGTGAATGTAAACCATCAAACATCAACTGGCAAAAAGCGAAAACATCAAACCTGTAGCAGTCTGTCTTTGTCGGATTTCTGTAGGTGGGAGTGCTTGAGTGTGATTGGACCTTTAACTACTGTTTTGAAACTAAACACTGGCGGTCCCAAATGCAGATACTCTGGCCAGTTGGTTGAGTATAGAGGTTTATTGTAAAAGAGGTTATGAGAACTTGAGATGGCAGTGCATGTTACGGTCTGATGTTTAGGTTTTCTTGTTCTTTGTTATGTATCTAAGTTCTAGTTTAATGGAGTCTTGGTTGTTGATTTCAGTTTCTTGAGCTCTTTACATTTTGGTTTTGTTATTTCAGCTTTCCCTGTGTTTTTCTTATATGTTAGCTTTGAGTCTCTGTAGATAGGTTCTTTGTGCAGTTCCTGTTTTAGTTTGATGGTCCTCTATGTCCTTATGTAAAGTGCTTACTTTTACTTCCTGTCTCCCTGATTCCTTGATTGTTACCACCTGTGTTCCTCCCTCCTATTCCTCACTTATCAATTAGTCTGTGTATATATAGTCCTGCCTTTCTTTTGCTCAGTACTGTGTTGTTTTTCCTTCTCTAGCTGTGTTTCAAGATTCTAGTTTTCTGGTCTTTGTTTTGGATTGCTTTTTGTTTTACCCAATCTGCCTTGTGATTCTGCATTTGGGTCCATCATTCCTCCACAGTCCACACACAGCTGAGACCTTGACAGTGCAGGTGATGAGGTGAGGCAGGGTAATTCGCTGCTGAGCTGGTGGAGAGTGATCAGGTAGATGTTTGGTGTGGTGCGGTGAGAGGTTGACAAGTTGGCACTGACATGGGTTGGTCTGATACAACAGGAGCAAGCAAGGAGATCAGACTTAAAAACAGTAATAACACAGCATGAGAGCGAAACACTGGAAACAGTCAGCTACACAGACATAGTGCGAATTAGCAAAGCATGAGAGGCTAGACTTGTGCATAGCTACTACCTATTGATGAGTTCTTCACTGAATCTAGGAACTGAAGAAGGGCACACCTAAAACAAGATGACACACAGAGAAAGAAGGGAGGGGAAAAAAGGAACAGTTTTAAATTTTTTTTTTTTTTAACTTTCTCTTGGAAGTGCTGACCACAGACTGCCATACAGAAATGAACTAATTAGCTGGTCTAAAACATGTGAGAGCTTCCTCCCTGTAGCATAACACAGCAGAATACACTTCTGTCAGCTTGTCAATGAGAGACCAGTGTTAAACAGACCTTGTTAATAGTAAGGATTAGCATGCTAAGATGAACTCTGAATATGTGCACATACAATGCAAACAGACGCTGCCTCTCTCACTCTCACACACACACACATATACGCAGACACACTCCATGGTCCAGAGCTGGCAAGCTTTCCTGGAAGGATGGAATTCCCCAGTTGGCATAGAGAGGAAAGCTGAGAAAAAAGATAGTAGCAAAGAGATATATGGAGGAGGGGAGGGAGTCATCAGGCCGAAGACATTGGAGACCCCATCTGGTACGCAAAAGACTGTGTTTATGTAGTGTAAGAATAAGTATGCTTGTGCACGAGTGCGTGTTATAATGATGGTGTAATTACCTCTCTGTCGGTCGAGCCACTCGCTGTTATGGCTAGGTGATGGGGAGGCAAGGGCCATCGCTCTCCCCTTTTCCCTCACCATCCATCACAATAATAAGCAGAGCCTCAGTAGACAGAGGGAGCTGCAAACATATGCATCTTCGTCTTTGTGGTGAGCACAGGGAATCCCCTCATTTTCCCAAGATACAGAAAAGAGAAGGGGTGCAGCCAGAGGACAGCAGCTTGTTCTGGGTGTTTGCATTATACAACATTAGAGGCGCTTAAGCTCTGTCTTTAGGCTGCTGGGGACTCTGGCAGGGGAATCTCCATGAAAACTATATGGAAAGCAGAACAGGCTTCTCTCAGTGCAAACACATCACACAATTAACAGAGATATTCTTAAATGCTGTTTTATGACTTTGGTTTTATAACTTAACGTGAAGTCTCTGGACTTGTGATATGGCTGGAAAAAGCTGAAGATCCTTCCAGTGCCATAAAGCATGCTGGACGCTGTCACCAAAGAGCCATAAAGCTTTAATTCCACCCCAATGATCCCAAGCCTGCCCAATTCCAAAAAAGAAAACACCAGGCTAAAGTTGTTAAATGCACAATAAAGCATACAGCTGCAAGTTTTACAGGGTTTCACAAAGTTAAACACCACTTTATGGTGCTGTACTTCATCATTTAATATAGGTCAGATATTTCAGTGAATACCAAATGTGCTTGAGATGTGTTTGATTAGCCAGATTTTTGTCATTTTTTTAGAAAGAGTCAATGGATTTGTGTCATTGACATTTTTGGAGCAGGCAGTTAGACTGTAACTTTATTCACCAATCATCTGCTGTCTTGGAAATTTGCCCTGCTCATGATGGCAGACTGCTCTTTAATTAAAATAAGGGGGGCAAACAAGTAAAGGACAACTTACCTTGGGGCTTTTTCAGCATTATTTCCTGATGCCTTCTGCAGAATACCTGACTAAATCTGGCCTGAGTTGAAGAAGAGAAGTCAGTGAGGAAGAAAAAAAACAATTATCCATCTGTGAATGAGCAGCAGACACTTAATTGAGGACTGCTGGGGACAAAACCCCTTGTTTAGAGACAGTAATTAGGCAACAACATGGCAAGGAGGTTGGAAAAAGTCAGAGGCAGGGTGGAGTACACCTCTGGTCATCCAGTGAAGGAGAAAAATGGAGGGACAGAAATGAAGGGGGAGAAGAACAAGAGAGAAGACATGAGTGAAGAGAGAGCAAGAAAGAGACTGTCCGTGTGTGTGTGTATGTTAGGCACTATTCTGATGAGTGCAGGATCTCTGCCGACTCCCACCACCATTACAGCAGCACAGAACATCGCTCCAGGGCTTTGGAATCAAACCCATTACATCTGATACTGGATTTCTCTCTGCTCAGAATTAATGCAATGTGGACTCGCCTTCTCTAAAGCTGGCCAGTGTCGCATAGCATCGCTGTGCATAGAGCTGCACCATGAGGAAAAAGAGGACAGGGGAGGAGAGTGAGGGCCTGAGAGGGACACTGGAGAGGGAGGCTTGCTGCAGCCGAAGGATCTTTTCATATTTCAGTTTTTATTGTATTGAAACATGGGCTGGCTGTCTCTAATAACTCACAGGATATATGGGACTGTGTACACATGAAGGAGGCCTACGTATATGTTTATACAGAGGCCTGTAGTCCATTTGCATAATTAACAGGCTGGCATTTGAAAAGCAGAATGTCAGCACAAACAACCTTGGACACCAAACTACCCTGGGTCATTTTTTTCAGCTGTGTAATTGGCCCCTAATGCAGAGGAGTTAAACATAGAGATTTTCTGCCCTTAAAGCAAAAAGAAAAAAAAATCTCTTGTTAATAGGCTCAGCACTTCTAGATTCCTGCCAGTAATTATCAGTCAGCTTGGACTTTTGGAAGTTTAGGAAAAGGCCTCTGCAACATGATGGATTTTAATTAAGAATAAAGAAACAAATACAGTTCTGCATTTAAACCTACCAGATACTTAGAAATCCCTTGTTTTGTATATAGAATCAATTTTCAGTGTAATTAATTTCAAATTTAACTGAAGCCACTCAGTAGTTTAAAATAAAACTGTAAAATTGTCTCTGCCTAGCCCGGCCTTCATTTTATCTTAGCTGCACAGTAGAGCGAAGGTAACACAACCATCCATCTCTATCCGTAGTGATATGCCTGATGTAATGTTTGTGTAAGTGACCATACACTCCGTGGTGACATAGTTGGCTTTCCTAATCGTGTCTCTGACACGTCCCAAACACATTTTGCTTGACAGTTACTCGCAGTCTCCAGCAAATTGGTGCTATATAGGATGAGACTTTATGTAAGGAAGCACCACTGATGCTACACACGCAGTCAGTTTATTTTGGCTTGTGCATTAGTGCAACCATTTTTTCAGAGTTTCATTAGCTAGTATTTTATGTGATGGTGTGTGCCCATATGTGCTGACGGATCCAGCTTTGATAGACATATATAGACTTTATTGTCACCTACAATGGTACTGTACATTGGAATCCTTGTGTGTCTCATGCCTCCCTGCCTGCCTGGGAATCAGCTCTCTCTCTCTCTCTCTCTCTCTCTCTCTCCCTCTCTTGCTCTTCCTCTCTCTCTTCTCCAGGGGTCTGGTGGGGCCATCAACCTTGTCATCAGTTTCAGGTGCTTAACTATGAGGGCGGAGTCGGAGCTGCACACCTAGCCTCCAACTACAATCTGGATATGCTTTTAAACCCTGCAGACTCCATGAGACTCCGCCAGAGTACGGCTACAGTTATGCGTAGTAAGCCAGGCCATTCCTTTTCTCGGTTAAGCTTATTGTTGCCTCTTGCCTTGTACCCTGCTCTGCCTGATCATCTACTTTCCATCCTCAGGATTCTTCCAGCACCTGGACTCTGCCTCTCTGCCCGGCCCACTCTCAGTCCTTCTCCTGGACTCACTCACCACAGGACCTGGATCACACCCCCCACACCTTGCACATTCTCTAGCACTAGTGCACTGTAAATAAACTCTCACTACTTGTATTCCTGGGTCTGAGTCTGCTCTTTGGGTCTGCCTCGAATACCTGACAGTGTGTTGCTCACAGAGTTAGCTTAAGAAAAGTTAAGGGGCACAATTTAAAATAAAGAAACACACAATATGTAAAAAAGACTGTAACAACATATAAATACACTGTAAATGCATTAAAATAAGGTATGGCAAGCATAATATAGACCAAGAATGTGTATACTTTGAATTATTACACTGTTGGGAACAATAAAGTATCTATCCATCTATCTATCTACAATGCCTATAAAAAATATTCACCCCCATTGGATGTTTCATCCTTTTATTGCTTCATAATTGAAATCATGTTCAATATAGTTTGGCTTTTTCAAAGTAAAAAAGTCAAAGTACTCATCATAAAAACAGAGTTTTACAAACTGATATCAATTAATTAAAATATATAAGGTAAAATAAATGTTTGCATAAATATTCACCTTCTTTAAAAGGACTGACCTAATTCAACAGAGTTCCAGCTAGTTGATTCCAGCAGTGTCACAGTAAGTGAAATGGAGATCACCTGAGTGCAGTTGATATGTTTCAATTGATTGTAGTATAAAAACACCTGTGTCTGGGAGGTCCAGTCTCTGGTTCAACAGTATTCTTGCTACAACTACAACACGAGGACAAAAGAACACACCAAGCAACTCAGAGAAAAGATCACAGAAAAATCTAATTTAGGAGATGACTACAAAAAGAATTCCAACTCATTGGACATCCACAGAGTTCAGTCAAATCCAAGATTAAGAAATGGAAAGTGTGCGGCACTTGTCTAAATCTGCCTAGAGCTGGTCTTCCTCACAAACTGAACAACCAGACAAGAAGAAGACTGGTGAGGGAGGCCATCAAGACACCTACGACCACTCTGAAGGTGTTTAAAGCTTCAGTGGTTCAGATGGAAGAGACTGTACATACAACTGTTACCTGGGTTCTTCAACAGTTGAAGCTGCATGGCAAAGAGAAAGCCACTTTTGAAAAAAGCCCATATGCAGTCTTACCTGGATTTTACCCAAAGACATGTGAGAGACTCCAATATCAATTGGAAGAAGGTTCTTTGGTCTGATGAGACAAAAATTTAGCTTTTTGGCCTTCAGACTAGATGCTATGTTTGAACACCAAACACTGCACCATGAAGCATGGTGGTGGTAGTGTCACGCTCTGGGGATGCTTCTGAGCAGAAGCTAAGAACATGAATGCAGAAAAACATGGAAGATAATCTGACTCAATCTGCAAGAGGACTGAAAAGATTTATTTTCCAGCAAGACAAAGCCCCAAGCATACAGCAAAAGCTACAAAGAAACTGTTTAAAGACAACAAGGTGAATGTTCTGGATTGGCTAAGTCAAAGCTCAGCTCTCAATCCAGTCGAGAATTTGTTGCTGGACTTCAAAAGAGCTGATCACAGAGCAACCTGACAGAGCTTCTTCTAAAGAAGCTCCACTGAAAACTTGTGTTCAACTTAACCTTTAGTTGCTCTTAAAAAACAAACAAACCCAAAAATCCAAACTTTATGGTAAATTAGGTATATCTTCTCTTAACTTAATAAAGCTGAGCTTATGAACCTTACTAATAGGTGTTATCAAAATCTTCTACCACGTGTGACTACTTTTGCAGTGGATTAGTTATGATTATTGAATACTTTAACTTTGCATTTTGATTACAAATAACCACACTTTTATTGAATTTATAGAGTCATAGACCTATGTTCTTCTTCTTCTTCTTCTTCTTCTTTCGGCTGCTCCCGTTAGGGGTTGCCACAGCGGATCATCTGCCTCCATCTTACTCTATCCCTTGCATCCTCTTCCCTCACACCAACCCTTTGCATGTCCTCCATCACTATATCCATGAATATTCTCTGTGGTCTTCCTCTTCTCCTCCTGCCTGGCAGCTCCATCTTCAACATCCTTTGTCCAATATATCCACTATCCCTCCTCTGAACATGTCGAAACAATCTCAGCCTTGCCTCTCTGACTTTGTCTCAAAACTTCTCAACATGAGCTGTCCCTCTGATGTACTCATTTCAAATTCTGTCCATCCTGCTCACTCCCAGTGAAAATCTCAA
>VUQH01047157.1:0-14081 GCA_015106775.1 Etroplus canarensis
TCCTGTTCCGCTCATTTTAGTATCTTAATATTTTAATTATTCAAAAGCTACAGCATTTCTGCATTTGTGTTTTTGTGGCTGGCTCTTTTACACACATTCATACCTTTGCATTTTTTATTCTTATTGTTGTTGTGGTTGTTTTTAAATCCAAACCAGTATATTCTCTGTGTAAAGCACCTTGAGTTGCTTTCTGCCTGAAAGGTGCTCTATAAATAAACTGGCCTTTCCAAAATTAAAAAAAACATATATTGTCATAGGGGTTTAAATTATTACTATTATTATTATTATTATTTAGATTTACTGAAAATAACATTTGAAATTGTGGGGAGTCTTTTATATATCAACAGTATCAGGCAGTACAGCAGAAGACTCATGCACAAAAAACTTGATATTTTCCCTTTTTGGCATTACAACCTGGAATTCAAGCTGATTCCTTTTTTGGTACAGTGAAATGAAAATTTAAAAAGTAGTTATTAAAAATTCCCCCCCAAAATACCCCACCCACCCAAAAAATGGTCCATTGAAATTAATTGAAATTACAGGCTGTGATGCCAAAAATAGAAAAAAAAAAGGAAAAGGGGGTGCTTTCGCAAGGCTCTATCTATCTCTCTGTCAAAATTAACACATCAATCCAGATTAAATAAGTTGATTAAACATGTTGTATATTTTATACAGTATTCACAAAAAGTTAAGGATATTCAGTTTTCAGGTGAAATTTCAGGATGTACCTAAAATGCACTATAACCTTTACAGGTGACCTTAATTTGACCTTCTCTACACTCTTGACTGCACATGTCCAACTGTTCAGTGTTTCAGTACTTGGTGCATAACTTGCTGTAACGAGGTGCTTAACGGCAAAATTCACAGCTGATGTTTGATCCACGAATCGACCAATGAACGTTCTGGTTCAGTTAGAATTGGTATTTAAACAGTCCTCTTCATCATGCTGCTCACATTTTGACATCACGAGACCAAGAAGACACTTAACGACTGATCAACAGCACCTCGCCACTGTGAGGCTTCAAACAGGATGTTGTTGTTAGAGGGGAGTGACCACTGAGCTTAGAGCGTCACAGAGCGTCATCAGCAGGTTGAACAGAGATACAGAGAGACTGGAAGAGTCACAGAAGTCAAGCTGGAATTGATGGTCAAGGTCACATGACAAATTATTGACAAATTGACATGTTTTGTTGTGGTATACCCACCACTGTTGTTGGTTTTTGTTTCAATAAATTGCTTGACGTGAGGAAATCATTGCATGCTTCTACTGCCCTACTTCCATGATATAATATCACTGTAGCGTCAGCTTTTTACATTTTCCATCAATTTCACCCAAAAGCCAAATATCCTTAACTTTTTGTGAGTAGTGTTTATACATATACATATTTATATATGCATATATGTGTGTGTGTATAAAATGTATATATATGTATTAAGACTGTCAAAATTAACACATCAATCCAGATTAAATTGATTAAACATTGTAACGCAGTTTTAACACAAAATCCCACAAGTCCACTTGCTGGCACAGATTGGTGCTCCAAAGCTATCTGCTGGGGGCAGAACCAACTCATGATGATCTCGATGGATCATACTGGCCCTCTTGATGGGACATTTGAGTACAAAAAAAAAAAGTCCCCAAGGCAGAACAATCGATCGACGTGAAGCAGTTTGCACACTGCAGGAAGGAGTTTTCATTTCACTGAAGCATGTCCAGCTTGAAGTACAACACCAACGCCAAGCACACATTCGTCAGGATTCCTTTGCAAGTACTTTAGGAACTGTGATGCCCAGCTTGCACAAAATCACAGTTAGTCTACCCCTGACTAATTGTATGCTTTTTTGTTTTTTTAAATGTTCTTTAGTTTAAATAAAGGACCTGTGTGTGTATATATATATATATCACCTCCGGTCATGAGTCTTCTATCTAAATTAATCCACAGCGGCCCTGTGATTAAGCAGGCAGAACATTATGACCACCTGCCTAATATCTCCCTTTTGCTGCAACACATAATAAATTATTAAAGCTTTTAATGTTTCTGAAGAGCAAAACATGTAATATATGCTAACATTCATTCATGTAAGTCCCTATGTTGCCGCGCTGCTGGCACACACACACAAACACGCAGAGGACCAAGTTGTCAGCTCAGTTGTCAGAACAGATTGAGGGTTTAGAGGTTTTCACAGCGAACGTCCACTTTCACACAAACACGCATATGGGGAGGGCCAAACGGAGCATCCCATTTGGTCACGTGACCCCAACCACGCAACAGAAAAGTTATACAAGCAAGGTGTAACATGTGCGTCTGCGAGAGAGGGAGAGACGAGTGTGCGTGGGCGTTTGCTGCGCAGTGGAAGGAGAGATAAAAGCTTCTGCATGGAGCTGAAAGTGGTAGTCAGATTAAAGAAAGATGCTGGAATGTGTCGTGGCAGGGAGCGTTAGCAGACAGGAGCAAGATCTGAAATGCTGCAGAAGAAGCAGCGCGGCAGGGCTCACGCATCAGCAGTCACATGCTGACTTCCCTGTGTTGTAGTGCTAATGATTCTAAGAAACGCACAGTTTTCTTCTTCTTCCAAAAAAAAAAAAAAAAAAAAAAAAAAAAAAAAAAAAAAAGGAAAAAAAAAAAAAAAGAAAAAAAAAAAAAAAAAAAAAAAAAAAAAACAAAAACACACAAGTATTTATGTGTGTGTGTGTTTGCATTTAAGTTGTAGTTCACAGTAAAAGGAAAAAATAAATAATTATAGATTTCAGGCTTCCCATTTTCTGAGGTTGACCATCACAGAACTTTGTTGGCCCCTGCTCAGTGAAATAACTTTAGGGAGACGTTGAGATAAATAAAAGCTAATTTCCATCACTGAGTGTAATTTCTCCTTCACTTCTCCTGACAGCCAGACAAGAATTGAGAGACAGAGGCCCATAAATCAATCCACTGGGGAGTGTGCCCCAAGACAATGCTTTCATGACACACTGCAGTAACAATGCTAAATTGGTTGGATAAGGACAAAGGCATGAGGAAAATTCAATAGTTTTCATGTAGCCTGGAGTCTGGAACAAAGACAATGACAGTTTTACAGAATAAAATATTTTAGAGTCAATATCCAAGGAGAGAGCAGGCTACCCACATCCAGATGAAGACATTTTGAAAGTTTAACTGCATTACAGCAGCACCAGTGCTCCATCTCCAAGAGAATCTGTTGCTGCTGGAAAGCAGCTTGTTCATCGCTCATCTAGGATTACTCTGACCACGCACAGAATGGCACTGCATTCTCCAAACACAGAGAAATCAAACACTTTTTCTGTATCTCTTAAACTGTTTTTTGTGAATACCATACATCTCATCTTATGATAGTAAATTATTCTTTTAATTTCTTTATGAAACAATCAGATCAAAAAAATGACCACCAAGTACAACAAAATGACAAGCATCACTGTTTTCTGTTTGTAGGTGTAGGTAAGAGATACTTGTCATGTTTTGTATGAGAACTGACTGCACACTAACTAGAGCTACAGTCATGAAAAAGCAAGCACACCCCGCGAATCAGAAGTTGTGGAATGAACCACCTTTAGCAGCGATAACTGGAAGTATTTGTTTTCTGTAGGACTCTATCAGTCTCTCACATCGTTATGGATGAATTTTGCACAGCTCTTTTAAAGTCCTACCACAGCATTTCAGTCAGGTTGAGGTCTGGACTTTGACTGGGCCATTGCAACACCTTGATTCTTTTCTTTTCTAGTCTTTTCAGTTCTGTTGTAGGTTTGCTCTGGTACTTGGGAACACGCTCCTGTTGTCCCAGTTTCAGCCAAGCTTTAGCTGTCAGACAGATGGTCTCACATTTTGACTGTAAGATACTTTCATATACAGAGGAGTTCATGGTAGTCTCAATGACTGCAAGCTGCCCAGGTTCTGTAGCTGCAAAAAAAGCCCAAATCATCACCCCTCCACCATCATGCTTGACAGTTGGTATCAGGTTGGTTTTCACCAAACGTGGTGCTGCAGAAAATGGCCAAACATTTCTATTTTGGTCTTGTCTGTTCCAAAGGACGTTGTTCCAGAAGTCTTGTGGCTGGTTAAGATGCAATTTTTCAAATCTCAGCCATGCTACCATGTGCTTTTTAGAGAGAGGAGGCTTTCTCCTGGACACCCTTCCAAAACAAGCCTTGTTTAGTCTTTTTCTTGTTGGATTGTTTTGAGCTTTAACATTTAACATACTAAATACAGAGTCTGAGATTTAGCACTTGTTTTCTAATTTATTATTTTTTTTTTACAATTTCTCTGAGCATTGCATGGTCAGATCTTGGGAATTTTCTGGGACATCTACTCCTGTGAAGATTGTGTTAGCACTCACCTAATGCTCCAGACCAGAAAACTGCCAAAGCTTCTGCTTTTGCAGAGGTGGTCACACTGGCTGTGTTCTTAAACCACATGTGGGTCCATAATAACCTTAAATGCATCGATCAGTGGAGAAGCCTTAGAATTTTCACTACAAACACAAAATAAACATGTTTTTAACACAACTTACGGCTTAAACTTAAGTTGTTCAGGGTTTCAGGTTTTGTTTATGACTGACAGATGGCTCAACCTGTCACAATAATCCATAACGGCCACCTTTTCTTTGTTCAGATTAACCACCGGCTAGTCTGTTCTATTTCACATTTTTGATTTTCGGCCCCCCTGAAAATAAAAAGAACATAGTGAGTTGTGTACTGCACAAAAATATTCAAAAAATCCCTTTAGGAGCCTGTAGATGTACTGTCTCTTCAGGCTGTGATTACATTAAATAAGCACAGATAGGATGCAGGATACGAATTCAGTAGGCAAGCACATTGTGCAGTGGAAGCAAAAAAAATGTTTCAAGGCATGCCTAGTCAAGAAAAAGTCATACTTTTCTTCTCTTTGAATCTTAGCTTCAGGGCAAGGGACTACAATTCCCATCTGAGTCCCAGGATGGAAAGGTTATGCAGCCTCTGCCTCCAGGGTCAAGCAGACAGGGAGAGGTATAAAAGAAGCTGCTGACCTGAAGTACTAGAGCAGAGCTCCTGGATGCCATGATGCAGTGTCTCCCCGGACAAATTGTGCTGGCATGCACAGTAAAGTCATCTTCAAGATTTTTAATATTTGTTGAATAAAATGAAGCAAAAGCCAAGATGAAGGAGGAAAGAATGATTTTGCTGAGTCTTTTTTCTGCATCTACATAATCTGTGCTTGTTTTTGTCACCTTCCTGTCTACAGAGGACTTATTACTACAAGAAGAAAAATCCAGTTAACCGGCTCTTGTGTGATAAATTTTATTCACAGTAAGTTAATATTTGTGTACTGGCATTACTTCTCGTATGTATGCACAATGTTTTTTTTTCTTTCTTTTTTTTACAGCAGACACCAACACATTGGCCATAACATCTGTCAGAGAGCAATAAAACAGCCAGCAATTTTTGCAGCCCCATTGATACAAACAAGGACACAAGCTGCAACTGAAGAGAACCGATGCATCAACTCACTATGAGCCTATCACAAGAGGACGGGAGCCAGCTTGCCATGTTGAGGAGACACGATTATTCCTCCACAGGCCAAAGCTGACAGCAGAACATTTGAAGAAATGAGACTTGACAAACGACTGCCTTTAATGTTCAAGGGCAGTAGGGCCTGACCTCAAGGTGCGATTTGCTGGGGTGGTGGTGGGGATACCCTCCCTCTAAATTTTTTGCTGCTTTTTGAAACGGCCAGTGTAAACATCAAATCAGAAACAGACTTTTACTTCCAGCTCTCATGCTTTAGTGTCAGTAAAGATGACATTGCATAAATGAGGATAATCCAGATCCTGTACCATTTAAACTTTAATTTATCCAACAAAACACTGCTGTTTCAACATGGAAACTATGATTTTACAAGAGCCTCCACACAAAAATACTAGAAATATTCCTGCACATGCCTATCAAATACACAGCTCAAAAGATTTAAAGTAACACTTTTTAGTCAGAGTGTAACATCAAGTAATTTAAACTTGTGGGATATTGATCTGGTCAGTTAGCCTCCTAAGACTCGGCCCATTCATTTGTGCCCTTTTATGATAAAGATTTTGTTCACCTGTGTATTCTTTTACAATTTGAATTACCATGTAAAACCCTATAGTACTCGTTAGAGGACATCCTGAGCTTTCCAGTGATGTGTCATGTGATAGGTTTGCATGCTGGGAACTCAGCAGAGGAGGAGGAGAGGCAACCTAAATATTTATTTATTGCCATTTTTATTTTTTTTTTACCATGATAATGTCATGGTTTCACAGAACAGGGAGGCTTGGAATGGGGTTCAAGACCTGGCCTGGCTCATGGCGGCACCATGGAGGACAGTAACTGCAGAGTGATAAATGCTTTCACGTCAGAGTCTCCAAAACACCAGAAAAGCCTCCAGTAACACCAGAAAAAAGTTGCTAGATTTGTCGCTAGTTTCTTTTGACAGCAAAAGGATTTGCCAAGTGATCAGCTTTAGTTAGAAAGTCACCAAGTTCGCAATATTGGACTGCATTTCTTTTGCTGGCTCTCCTAGCTTTTTTTTGTACCTGAGTTGGTTCTCTAAGTGCATCAGCCAGAGCCAGAAGGACCCCTTTTTCAGATTCCAGGTGGGTTCTGGAACTCCGCCACCTGCTCGACCGCCTTCAAGATGACCTCTGATAAAGAGGCCCCTCTGTTTGAAGACAACCTTTAATGCAAAGTTCCCACTGTCAATCCCACTATCAGAGACTGGACTTTTGTTGGGTCCCAACTTTTTCTTTTTGTTTCTTTTGGGAAAATGATGCGTGCTAGCTTTGTTTTATTTTTGTTGTTTTGTTTTTACCTGCTCCATTTCCTGATTGAATGTTATATATCTGTTAAAACTTGAGCATCTGGCTTTTTTTTATTCCTGAGTTTACAATCAAGCTTGGACCTGCAGGTCTGTACTGTAGGGCTGAAAATCGAGATGGAGGAGACAGGTGACTAAGGCAGCCACACTTTTTGAGTGTCAGTAATATACCTGCCAGTGTACCTTTAAATATAAAACCTGCCAGATGGAACTGAAAATTAAAGTTAAAAATAAGTCAGAACTTGAAAAATCCTGACTGTTACTCACACTCTGCTCTTCTTTTCTTTCTCAGTGATTGCCCTGAGCAGGCTTTTCTGCTCTCAGGCTTTGTGATGACTGTCAACTGTGACCACTGATGTCCTCTAGCTTGTACTTCAAATCAGTTTTTTAGGTTTTAAAGGCAGGACAGTAGGGTTTTAACTAGTCTTCCAGAACAACTTAGGCTCTCTGAAAGCCCATGAGTCTGCACATTACTTTGGGAAAGTTTAACCAGGCTGATCAATCAGTTTCAACCGTTCTTTGGAGGAACCCACGAGAGCTAATTTTGATTTATCTGTTTTCATGCCTCATTGCTTTTTTATACTTCTGTGCCCTGAGGGAGAGATGCTTCTTTTCTTTCCTTTCTATAGTAGTTTGATAGGAAGACCAAAATGTCCAAAAGAATTGGGGGAAAAAGTCCAGCTTATCTTTGAGGCTATGTCAAGTGGGGATTCAGAAAACTGTCAAGGCACCAAGAAGAGTCTCTAAAATGTGAGTGAAGACCACCTAACTCAGCAGCTTTCCTACTGAGATTCCTCCCTGGAGGCATGCACTCACATTATCCATGAAGCTCAGGGTTCAAGTTGACAGTAACATGTATCTTGTCAGGCACAGTTAGTGGTGAATTTAAGGTGGAAAGAGAGACTAAATTTAGGTCTGTTGCTTTTAACTGTCTCACACAGCAGTTCACTTTTGAAGCAAACACAGCTCAAAACAGGATAACAAATCAAGTTATAAGTTTTGCACTATCAGTGCTTTGCATATGTATCTAATGTCTCGGTATTTTCATTTACAACAGCAAAGCTCATGAGAACATTTTTGAGATGTAAAAGATGATTCCGGCTTCAGTTTAGCGATGGTGCAAGACTTAATGGGAGACTCGCAATATTGATCCAAACACCAGTCTCCCAGGGCCATCACTGTATCTTCATATAATCCAGCATATTAAAACTTATGAAGCATTAAATTAAATACAGAATTGCATGGCTGCCCAGATATTCATCTTTTGAATGAAAGCTTAATGAAAAAGAGAGAACATAAAATCAAATGTTTTTTAATGCTGGGCTGGGTTTTACTTTGAACATATTTTCTAAATTGTGAATTTGTACACTTAGCAATGAAACAAGCCCATTCCACAATGAGAGGTGTAAAATCTTTGCCAAATGACCTATGTGGATTCATCTGCTGCGGAGATATCCTTTGGGAAATACAAGGGAACAGCCTAAGGTAGTTACTTACTTACTAGCAATGACCTAACTAATACATCAGTACAGATTTACTTTACTAGCTGTTATGCATTTCCCAGTGCAATGGAGTTACCGGCAGCCCTGTTATTCATTTTGGTTCTATTAGTTTATTTTACTTATATTAGTAGTATAAGCACTGGTTCGAGGTTGTGTTTTTCTTTTGTTTGTGCTGGGGCTCCCATCTCCCTTATTTATGTTCAGTTTTTGTAAGTAATTATTATGCCTTTGTCTTGGAGGCATTATGTTTTCGGGTTGTCCGTCACAGATCTTGTCAACATCGCAGGAGCTTACTGAGCTGTTGAATCAAAGGTCACATGGGGGTCATCAATAAAAATATCGTTGCCACTGTAGGAGCTGACTGGGCTGCTGGGTCTTTGCCAAAACTTGTATGGTTAACAGCTAGGATGGCTAGGAGAATTCACAACATTTTAGAGATCATGGGGCCATGAAGTCAAAGTCACAGGGGGTGGTCACTGATAATCTCATTACCACCATAGGAGCTGACTGGACTCCTGGATCCTTGCCAGTGCTCATATGGCTAATCGTCATGATGAGCAGAAGAACTGATGACATTTTTGAGGTCTGTCCAAGTTCTAGGCCTTTTATTATGTTTGCATTATTAAAAGTTTCTTGAACTGCAGCAGCATATTGACATTTTTATGTCAGATTTCTTTGAGCCATGGATTTCAGGGCTGTAACAGTATTTGGACATTTCATAAAAGGTTACAACTTTATTGTTCACACAATAGAAAAATGAAACCCCCTTCAATTAGAGAACATGTGAAATCAGCATTTCCACAAAACCCAATCATTTGTACGTTAAATGCCTTGAGACAACTGTTGTTTTAAAACGGTCTTCATGAATGAACCTGAATTGAATCTTTATGTTTAAGCATTCGGTATTGAGCTTTTTCAGTGCTTTTTCCTACAGACATACTGTAGTTGGTTACACATTTGCCTCACACACAACGGATCCCTGGTTCAAGCCTGGGCAGAGACACAAGCCCCTTTCACATTGGGAGGGTTGCATCAGGAAGGGAATCCGGTGTAAAATCTGTGTCACATTACCTATACATCTACTCTGGCGACCCTTGGGGAAATACTAGGGAGCTTACTTCTAGGCTCATAATTTATTTTAGGGCAATGAACATTCGTATTAACACAGTGTAGATTTTAGATAATAGCTTACATTTAACAAATAATAATATCACGACAGGCAGTAACTTTTTAAAGACTGGGCATTGACTTGAAAGGACCTACATGCAAACAAAGTGTAACTTGAACAGAAAAGGGAGATGGAAACGAAGTGCATTAGTGCAGAAAAATGTGACTCTTTTCTGTTCTGTGCTTCAATGCCCTCAGCTATGGCGCTGAGTGTTAGTGAAGACGGGATGCTGGCACTACCTCGCTTACTGCTCTCCTGTGGGGTTTACTCTTGAGTTAACAGTGCTTTCTGCAGCCCAGCAAGAGAGACGCTCCATGGTGCAATGAAAGTTTATCACTAATTTAGCTTTTATAAAAGGCAATCAGACATTTTCACATCCGAGGATGAACAAATATGACACAATGTGAGTCTTAGATGTCAATCTTGACACTAGTGTGAGCTGTATCAAAAGTTTAATGTGAGACTGTGGCCTTTTGGGTTCACTGAGCTGTGTAGTTGTTGGTATGCACATGAAATATTTTTTTTAATATTATTGCCATGCTTTTCCACCTGAGCTTTAAAGGGTAGCCTACTGAGTTGGGAACGAGTTGCTGCTCCAAGTGGAGGGAGAGAGGAGTGGGAGACTGACAGATGAATTGGTGTGACACCCGCGATGTTGTGGATGCTGTATTAAAGCTGTTGGTTTACTGGTTGATTTACATGCCTGCCCTCAACTATGGTCATGAGCTCTGGGCAGTGACCCAAAGAATGAGACTGTAGATACAAGCAATGGAAATGAGCTTCCTGCAAAGGGTGTCTGGATTCTCCCGTAAAGATAGGTTAAGGTGGAAGGTCAATCATCAGAGGTTCGGCAGGTGAGATGGTTCTGGCATCCCATCGGACTCTCTCCTGTAGGTGATGTGTTACTGGGAGGAGACCCAGGACTCACTGAAGAGATCTTGGCTGGTTTGGAAGTGGCTGGGAAGAGAGGGATTTCTGGGTATCTTGGCTTAGACTGCTTCTTCCATGGCGTGGACACGGATAAGTGGCAGAAAATAGATGGAACATGGTTTATTAAATATCATTAGTAAAAAAAAAAAAAAAAAAATCAGACATAGTAGAAACTACAAGCAGGCACGGAGAGAGCATACCAACTTTTTGTCAGTGGAGGTTGCCTAAATTCCTGATGTTACTCATTTATATATTGCCATTCAATCAAGCCAAGGCAGAATTGGAAACAACTGCAGTTCCTCTTTTGGACACTTGAGGCTAGTTACAGAAGTCTGTCCCTTCCCACAGACTTCAGTGTTGAAATATTCACCTAAACAGAATTAAGTCTGTTTATAGCCTGCTACAGCCAGTGGGCTAATATTTTTAAATCGTCCAGCTGGATACGGTAAGGCTTAAAGGCCATGATTGTTTTGACAGAGATTTCGCCACCACTTATTTATTTATTTAATTGAATGTTCGGCATTCGTTCCTGATTCTAGCACCCTCCAGAGTAATCCTTCCTTCTGGTCTTTCCATATGGTGGTGGCAAGAAACAAAATGTAGGACTACCACTGAAGATGAGGCAGAGTCGATCTCACATAGGATCCCTGTAGCTCAGTGCCTATCCCTCACCCTGCATGTAGTCCTCACTGTTGGTAAAAATTTTAGTTACTTATTCCTCATGGTGCAGGCCTCAGATGTCCATGGATCTCTGCCAAAAAAGACAAATTACCACATCAGTAACTTTAACCTGTACTGGACCTCTGCTGATCTCGAAGGCAACTCTGACAGTTAAAGATTGTTCATAATAATACTTTGGAACTGGAGAAAAGCACTTCCAAAAACTGTGTAAAAGAAACCTCAAAGGTTCTGTATTGTTTTGTAGATCAAGAGGACTTACTGTTTTATTTTTGAGACAACAAATAAACAAATGAAAGTTTGGTTTTCCCTAAAAAGGATATGTTCTTTTGTCAGCTTAGTTTTACATTGTCTCAAATATGCTGTTTTCTATGAAATCAATTGAGCTTGTGTTTAATGCTTGGTCACAAGGTCATATTTTGGTTTGGGGGCTTAACTTAATCAGATATTACTCTGGCAGGCACCCCAGTATGAATAAACAAATGCATATATATAAAAAGGCATATAAATAAATAAAAAAATGGGGGAATTTACTACAGTGTGCCAACACAGGGAGCTGTAGCCAACTGCTGTCTGCTAGGCCTCATTCTCAGCTAATTTGGGTCGCTGAACTGGACCTTTCCACTGTGTTTGTGCCTGTTTAGAGAATTTTTAATGCAATTACTGTATCTACAAATGATGTGTGGTCCAGCTTTTACAAGAAGTTTGTGCATAAGTTTTGAAAACGAAATTTAATTATTTCTTCTGCTACTGTTCACAAATGAGTGAGAGTCTGGTGTAACACTGCTATAGTTTGAGTGCAGGCTGCTAATGAAGCTTGCTAGACTAAGTAATGTCACTTCTGACCCCCACAAAAAAGAAAAAAAAAGGTCTGCACGGTGGTGCCAAAACACCATGATGGGGGCTTCAAGATGAAGACTCCAAAACCAATTAGTAACATCATGGTGGCTACATCCAGGGTGCAAATTACTATTCTCTACATGAATATTAATTCAGGAACCAGAGTTATATACCCCAAAACCTGTTAGAATATGTATTATTCATTATTTATTACTGTTGTCAGTGTAAAGTTTATGGAGCAGTTAGCTGATATAAGTTTAGAACTTAAAATATTTTCATTGGCTTGCAGGATTTTGGATCCAAACACAGACTCTGAGACAGACTGAGGGTAACAAAAGGTGAACGTTTATTTCAGGTTTCTAAAGTTCATGACAAAGACCAAAGTTGATATGACCAAAAATCCAGGAAGACTGATACAGGGAGCACACGGAGCAGGTAAAAAGATAGAGGAGAAGAAAGGACTATATATACACACAGACTAACAACAAATGAGGAGCAAGAGGGAGAGGAGCACAGGTGGCAACAATCAGGACAATGAGGTAGGGGAGAAAGTAAAAATAAACACAAGACAGGAGACATAAATGGCTAGAAATAAGAGGAACAACCATAACTGCGAACACAGACACACGACAGAGGGAATTAATAAAAGTCAAAACACAAATGGAGCCTAGAACTAAAATGTAACAAGGAGAGAAGCTCAAAGCACTAACTGATAGGTACCATAAACAATATTAAGAAAAAAGAAACTCTAAAAAAGACCATGAGGCATAACCAAAGTGGTTACAAGGTTATTGTATTTATTTTATTAAACTGAATGTACCTTCAGCTGCTCCCTTGTATCTTCCTCAAGGGGTCAACACAGAAGATTCACCTCTACTTTGACAGAAGTTTTACACCAGATGCAAGCCTCCTTGATGACAGGGACTTGTATCTCCACCTAGAATCAAACTAGGGACCTTTCATTTCATGTACTATATTCTTTGTTGCACGTTTTATCTCCACCAGGGATGGAAAACAATAAGGAAGAGGCAGGAACATGTAAACCAGAGAGAAGAAATCCCCATTATCCCCTCTCGGCAAATCTCACCCTGGCTACGTCCATCTTTTTTATACAGTCTATGATCACAGCTGCTTAGGCAGATCCAAGTCTTTACTGATAGATAAAGCAACACAGACTCTGAAGTTCTTCAGTTTATTCTCTTACGAAAGCAATATTGCCTGTGTGGGACCTAATGGCATCAGTGGTATGACTAGTCTGAAATACAGTGTCACTTTTTTGGTAAAAGCTTTTCTCTAGACTAACTCATCCAAATATGCAATTAACTGGGGTCATCATCCATAGACAGCAATGTCAGTTGATAGAGCAGATCTGCCACAAATAAATTAGTGTCTGAGATACCTCTGTGCTCCCCGCATCAAATGTGGCACAACTAATTGGTAGCTTGAAAGTCGAAAGACAACATAAGTTGAATACTGTTTCAAAGAAAGTGAAAGTGCATAATTGGAATGCAAACAGATACCCCACGAAAGTCATCCCGACCTGAGTGCCTCCCTGGTATATTTATTAACCTTTATTACATCAACTGATGATGAACATGAACTTCTGGGATGACCTTTTAGGGTTGTCTTTTAACTATGCAGGAGGAAATTGTGGGAGAAGAGTTCACCAACAAGCTTTGAGAATGCCAATGAGCAGGTGAAGAGTTGACTGTAAGAAAGTTTCAAACTTTTCAGCTACCTGGTTGTCATTTGTGGATAATGGCATTAAAAATCCTCTTTCTTAATATTCACAGAAGTTAATGAGCCTTTTTATGCTGTTATTTCTGTGCAAATTAAAGAAAGGTAAGCCGGGCATTGCTGTCTTTCATCTGTCTCTGCCTCACACGCCTGAATAATAATTCTGCCCATCAAACAAAGAGCTGGACAACGCAGCAGCTGCATAGATTCACTGTCGTTGTCTTGCTGAGTCTTTGATGCCTGGACAGCTTCTTTGTCAGTCTCATGAAATGTGTCGGGCACAGTTCATTGAACTGATGCTCTGCTATTGCAGTAATAACTGGGTGTGACTCATTTTAAGAGAGTTTGATGTGTTACATGCTCAAAACGCTTCATGAGTGTTTTTTATAC
>VUQH01047161.1:0-18708 GCA_015106775.1 Etroplus canarensis
TTTTTTTTTTTTTTTTTTTTTTTTTTTTTTTTTAGCTGAGCCACAGTCCTGTTTCTGGGGACACAATATTCACCATCCTGTAACATATGCACAGTGGTAGGAACCAAATTGTCCAGTGCATACATTACATGAATCTTACTGTCTCTTTGCTCACGTAGGAGCCTTTGTATACACATAATGTGAATGTGGCCCAAAAAAATCTAATTTCGTCAGACATCATTTGGACAGAAATGTTTTACTGTGGAAACAAATCCTTAAAGCTTTTCACAGATCACAACATCTCTGTGTCTTTGTATGTTCCAGGCTGTTACGGTGTGGATCCTGCCAGTGTGAACAAAGAGTGGAAGTGTGCGCGCTGTAAGGCCAACGCCATGACTGAGGTCAGTGAGCATTCGTGGGTGGGTTCACTCTATATGGTGCCCCTCTGTAAAACAGGATTCTAGGTGCTTGTCAAGTTATGTATTTGTGAATCTCTTCAAAATTAAGGATAATTTCTACTGTAGTATTATACATCCCTTGTTCTTCACAAGTCACATATTCCAAATTATGCTAAATATTTTGCATAAGCGCAATTACACATCAAACATGGCATATCTGTAGTTTCAAACCCATTCTAAAAGAGGAGTTAATGTTTTAATGCAGTACACTATATTTCAGAAAGTATGCCCATAACCTGTAGGACAGGGGTTGGCTCCATTAATTTAGTAGACATGGCAGATTATTTTACAATCTGCTATATGCTAGGCCAGAAGGTCTGAGTCTCTGTTTCAAAAATTAAAAACTTTCTGTTAGAAAATGTGTTTTTACAACTAACGAGGCATTAAAAGATGTTAGAGTGAAAAGGTGAGGATGGAGCTGCCAGGCAGGAGGAGAAGAGGAAGACCACAGAGAAGATTGATGGATGTAGTGAAGGAGGACATGCAGAGGGTTGGTGTGAGGGAAGAGGATGCAAGGGATAGGATGAGATGGAGGCAGATGATCCGCTGTGGCGACCCCTAACGGGAGCAGCCGAAAGAAGAAGAAGAAGAAGAAGAAGAGAGTGAAAAGGTTACTTATTTAAAAATAATCCAATTACTGAAAATGATACATCAGCTTATAAATTAGCCTGCATCGTGTTCAATTTTTTTAAAATATAGAATCACAGGGACACAAGCCCCTCTCACAATGGAGGGTTGCATCAGTAAGGGCATCCGGTGTAAAACCGCTGCCAAATTTCCGATGCGGTTTTAATCTGCTGTGACGACCACTTGGGGAGAATACAAGGGAGCAGCCGAAGGTACATAGACTGAAAGGAGGCTCCTTTACATTCATCAGACTTTAAGTTAATACGCTTTGTAGTGCAGACTGGCATCATTGAATGGAGAAATGATTAGGCTAATATTTACTATTTATGAATACAGTATATACAAGAATACAGTAAAAATTAATTTTCAGAGGTTCAAGGCAGTCACAAGTAGCGCACCATCTTTTTGGATGAAGCTATACAGCAGTGCAGAGTCCCAGTCATTCACCTTTTCACACATTTTTAGGGCTGTTTAATTTTCCTTTTTAGAACATCGTTGGCTGGATTGAGATGGTCCACAGGCCGGCTCTGGCCATTTTTTGCCCGTGTGCGCCATCGAGTGTTGCCTTGCTCTGATAGCACCACTAGTGTTGAGCCTTTTTGCATTCAGTTATCCAGAATAACAGTGATGACAGATTCAGATATCTGTCCTACGTGCAAAGTTAACACGTACAGCGATCACAATTTGTTGAATCACACAATTGAAGAGTGAACTGACTGCCATGTTTAGCACAGTTTAGAGGAGAAACTGTAAAATCCGTGCGCTTATTGCAGAGAGAAGTATGAGTGATTTACAGTGGACAGAACCTGGAGCGTAGCGCAGAATGGCGTGACCTCATTTGGCTTGACTGTAACAGATGTTCATTAACATGTGGAAGACCCGCACTCTAGCTTTAATATGAGTGAATAACTTAAACACATCATTGGAGCCACTAATTTTACCTCCCACATGGTTGAAAAGACCTTTAGATGGAAGGTTGAGGACTTATATAGTATGTTGTATGAGGTGGTTACAGTTCTCACATTACAACACTTTGGCCCCCAGTCATGAAACTGTAGTTGTATGTTAAACTGCTGTTTAGCATTTTCATCATTTGTATGATGTGTTTTTTGTTTTGTTTTTTTTTTGTAGAATTGCTGCCTGTGTTCATTAAGGGGCGGCGCGTTGCAGAAAGCCAACAACAACAAGTAAGTCATTCAGGATACATGAGGAGCAGGGCAAATACAGCAGGCTGTTCTAACACATCTGTATTTTGATCTGTGGTGGATCCCAAGATAAAATTCAGGCAGTTGGACCGCTGTTGGACAAATATTCCAGTTTTTAGACGCAGAAATCCTGGAGAATCCTGAAATCCCATGTAGCTAGGCGCCTTGCATCGTTCTGAAATGTTTTAAGGACAAATGTGTGGTGATTTGTAACTGACTGAAAAATACGTGTTTGCTACAGATTTTGATCCTGTTTCCAGCAGGAGGGGAATGCACATGTGTGCCATGAAAAAGAGCTTTTTCTGTTTATGCGTTTCTCCTCAAGTTCCATGTGAAAATAAATAGCCAACCATCCCCAGTGAGTCTCTCGAACTGCAGAGAACCTCCAAGTCCATGGTATGGACTGCAGCTGGTATGAATCAGTTCTGCACCTCAGAGAGCAGAAGAAGGGTGACCAGCTGCAGTCCAAGGCAGCGATGGATGGAGTTGGAGCCCCACCAGCTGCAACACGAGATCCTCTCTAAAAAAGCAGCTGAATTGTAATGTGGGCCGCTGCAAAAGCGACCTGGCGAGTGAGTCAGCTTGTAAGGAATCATGAAATTGGAAGGGCTGGGCTAGCTGATTAGCAACAACTGAACTGCTGAAATTAGAGTTGGGTTTATCCTCAAGTGAATCATTTGCAGATGACATTGATCTCTGAGCCAGTTAATTAAAACAAAAAGAAGTAAAATGCCAAAATGAATAGCTATGTATACTTTGTCGGCCTACAAGTAACATCTGTGTGGGGGAGGAAACCGTGGGTGTGATTCAGTAACTGAATTCCACTTCACAGTTTTGTTGGATAATGCAGATAAAATTGACTCCCCCAGCTATCTACTCATTATTTTTACTGTATCTTTGTTTTTCCTGAACCTTTTTTTTTCCTTAATGGTTTAAATTGTCTATCAGGGCAAACGCTGCATAAAATCCATACTGCCTGTGGGCAGGTGTGACCTGTGTGGGTGTGTTTCTTTGTTGCAGGTGGGTGCATGTGCTCTGTGCAGTTGCTGTGCTTGAGGCCCGCTTTGTCAGCATCACTGAAAGAAGTCCTGTGGATTTAAGCGGGATCCCTCTGCAGCGATTTAAGCTGGTGAGCTCACACTGTTATAGAGGTGCTCATTAGAGCCTGAGAACTGCTTATTGAGAGCGACAGCGGAGTCTCCAAAAAAATAGCCAACATTAACAAATAAACACCAGCTGGTGAGAAAAGTGAGAGACGATGAAATCAGCAGAGCTCCGGTAGTTGACATGGTTGATTTAACACTTCTTCCACTGCACTAACTGGATCAGTTATGGCTCTTTTTCTTTAGAGGAAACACTTTTTTCCCTTACAGGTAACATAAAAAGAATCATTTTGCAGGAGGAGGAAAGTATTATGAGTAGCAGTGCAAGCTCAATGCGTCATTATAAGCATTTAATAGTGCGGGGAAATGCCACGCCGTTCTTTGAGATGGCAGAAAACACTGAATTATGTTTTTGGGCAAATCTTTTCATTTCAGTCAGCATCTGAGCGCACCTCCTTCACTTTATGGCCCTGTCACACCATGACGATTTAACAAGCTTATGCTGACGCGTTCAAATTCCCTTAAAACGCTGGCATACGCAGAACAATGATGTTAAATGGACGTATACATAACATATATGCTAGCGTACTGCCAGCATTCACAACTTGAAGCTGATTTATATCACTCCCCTTAAACGCAACATATACGCAATTATACGGCAGCTGCGTGTTAAAAACATGTTCAGTTCCACTGGGTCACGTTAAATACTTCTACAAACGGCAATATCTGTAGTTTGATATATGTTACACATATGTTAAAAACATGTTACTCATAGGTTATTATTATGTTTTGGGTACTTCCACGTATTTTAACATGAGTAACGTGAATCTCTGTATGCATTAAGTACCTGCAACATATGGTCCACGTATGTGGGACGCATGAGACATACGCTGGCAAACATTGGAGATTTTGTGCATGCTCAAAATTTTCCAGCGATCTCGCCGTACTACCACATATACCAGCGTACTTCAGCGTGCTCTTAACTTCTAAAAACGTCCCTAGAACTTAATTGATGTTTGCCGGCGTATTTGCAGGGGGGTTTTTTCCTATGTTGGCATACGCTTGTTAAATCGTCAAGGTGCAGCAGGGGCTTCACCGGGTTCCTTCAAGTAATTGGAAGTCTTAAAATCAAGGAACTTAAGATTTTATTTTCCTTTCTGGATTTTCTAAAGGTATTAGGCAGGCAGTATTTCTTTGAAAATGATTGTCCATGAGATAAGCTTCGCAGTTCTTGTCACTGCTCAGCATCTCTTTGTTATCAGCAGTGTTCACGGCATTTATTTATTTTAGGATGTCACATGGAGTGACGTTAGGGGACACTAACCTTATGGTACTGTATCATTGCTGTTACCGCCTACAGCGAAAAACAAGTAGCTTCAGAGTAGCACCTAGTAGCACTTATGATGTAGTTGTTGACATTTGTTGCTTTGTTTGAAGTGGAAAAGTGTGACAAGAGGGAGACAGCAGGGAGTTTGTTTCTCACTTCCAGCTTGAAGTAAAAGTGACATCAGCCAGCAGCTACTGTTATCTTGTTATTGGTGTCCTCCATAGTGTAGTGGGTTATACCTTTGGTCCCCGGCTGTAAAGTGTTTACAGTAACGGCAGGTGTAGAATCATAAAGCTTGATCTCTGTGCGAAGTTAAGTCAACACGATCCTTACTTTGATCTACAAAACCCACACTGACTGCTCTTGTAGATAAAGACATAAAAAGGTGTTTATTGGTCCCCTTTCCCTCATACAGAATAAGTTTTCCACTCAAAAGTGTTTATCTGAGGTTTCCACAGGTCTGTTTAAAAAAAAAAACTATGCTGCTCCGCTCCACCTCTTCTGCAGGTCAGTGCATTACAAAGAAAGAAAATGAATCATGACATGAAATGCAGTTGTAGGGAGGTTTTCCTGTCAAGCTATGAACACAGTACTGTGGAAAAGTCTTGAGCCAACACCCATTTCTTCATTATTCTGCTAGGAAAATAAGAAATAGGTGGAACCATTTATTGAAACATGCTAATCTAAAGTTAAAGAGGGTGCATAAGGGAAAAACAGTTTGTGTAGTTCCAACCAGCTCAAAAGTCAATACTTGGCATGACCACCTTTAGCCTCTACTCTTGTTTGCTTGCTTTCTTATCATTTCTTTTAGCAGTCCACAGAAATGGTTGTTAGGACTTTTTGATGGATGTTCCAAAGCTGATCCCACAGTGTTTCAGTAACGTTGAGGTCCGGGCTTTGGGGATGTCTGACTGATAGTGTTCCATTGTGTGTTTTTCTATCCAGGCAGGCTTTTATTGCATTGTCAGTGTATTTGGGATCACTGTCATGCTGAAAAATGAAACCACTGCCCATCAGGTTGTCATAGTGCTGGGGTTTGGAGTTTAGTTTTGAAGTCATCTCTGTATTTTGGTTAGCTTCGACTTTCCATTCATTTCTTAGTATTGAGTCCTAGTTCTTGTTGCTTTTGCCTTGTTTATGTTTCAGAGTTTTATCAGGTCATGTTCTGAGCCGTAGTTCTAGCCCCTAGATTGTGCTGATTGTTAGACGGCCCCTCTGTGTCTCCTCTGTCTCATCCTCCTGTGTTTTTATCCTGTTAAGTTCAGTTGTGTTGTTGTGTGAGACTTTAGTGTTCAGATTTACCTACTCCCCTGACTTGGTGTCTTATTATCATGTGTCTAGTTATCGTCCTGTATCCTTTCCCCCCAATCACCTTGTGTTTAGAAATATAGTCCTGTCTTTACCTCAATCCTTGTCTCGATGGCTGTTCTCCTTCCTGAGTGTCAGCCTTTATGTTCAGTTTTTAGTGGATTTTCTGGAGTATTAAGCAGCCTGCAAATAAAGGTTTGGCTTTTGTTCTGATCCTGTCTCTTTGGAGTCTACATTCGGGCCCTCTTCTTGCCCCCATCATGACACAGATGATCTCCAGGTGGTATTACATGGTGGATCCAACTGTGACGGTACTTTTCTGCATTCATAATTCCATCAACTTTGAAAAGATCCTCAACACTGCTGGCTGAAATGCAGCACCAAACCATGACAGTCTCTGTCACGGTTTACATATAGCTGAAGACACTCACTGTTGTACCTCTCTCCTCACAACCTCTGTACATGATGACTGATTTGAACCAAAAATTTTAAAAGACTGGTCGGCAGAGGACTGGCCTGAAAATGAGTGAAACAGAGTTCAAATCCCAAGAATAAGAATAAGAAAACCTTTATTTGTCCCACAATGGGGAAATTGCGTTGTTGCGACAGCAGAAAGTCTGGTAACTATTACTCAAGACATGTGACTGCTCCATGTCATTAAATGTTGTCTTCTTTCTCCCAAAGTCTCTGTCTCTCTTTGCTCTCCTTTTGCTTTTCTCTTTCCCCTCACCCTCAACCAGTCGAGGCAGATGACTGCCCCTTCCTAAGCCTGGTTCTGCTGACGATCTCTTCCTGTTAAAAGGGAGTTCTTCCTTCCCGCAGTCGCTAAGTGCTTGCTTATAGGGTATCATCTGATTGTTGGGGTTTTCTAATACCTTTACCTTACAGTGTAAAGCACCTTGAGGTGACTTTTGTTGTGAATTGGTGCTATATAAATAAAACTGAATTGAACTGAAAAGACCACTTTAAAATAATTACTAGAAAGTCAGTCTTCTTGGAAGCAGAATATAAAGAAATGGGGGGTGGCTCAAGACTTATTATAAATCCAGCTAGTCGGTATGCCTTATTTATTAAAAAAACTCTCTTGAGTTGCAGTTTTTTAGGTATTAAAATGTTAGAGGTGTGATTTTGAAAAGTTCTAGGAATCATTGAGAGTGCTTTAAGTGGAGTAAAACTGCACAGCAGAGAATTAACAGACATTACAGACAGCAGACATAATCAGCTGAGTTTTATTAGAGAAGTGTCATCGTTAAAGGGTCGAGCTTCTTTCTCACCAGTCATTTAAAGCCAGTAACTTTCATTGAGCTGTCCCAGGATGATATAATACATATGATGTGACCTGCTGTTTCATTTTAACCAGTGAACACACAGTCGGCATCTGCTAAAAACCAGAAGCTGCTGCCTGAAAGTTTTGTTATAAAAGAAGAGATCAGGGATGTAATGACGCTGAAGATCAGCAAATCTGTTTATTTTGCCGCTGCAGGAATCAGTCTGCACAGACGCACCCAAATATTCGTTTACACTGTAGCAACTTCATATTTGCTACTTTTCTTCATGCAAAGGATTGAAGCTAATTAATCATTTCATACTTAATGCACTTGTCCTAAGCCCGGGCTGCTGTTTTCATTCAACAGAAATGTTACTATTGCAAGAAGCGGATGAAGAAGGCATCCGGCTGCTGCGTCCAGTGCTCCCACGGCCGCTGTCCCACCGCCTACCACCCCACCTGCGCCCAGGCTGCTGGGGTACTCATGCAGCCGGATGAGTGGCCCTTTGTGGTCCACGTTACCTGCTGTCGACACAAAGGCCCCACTCAGATTGAGGTTAGCAAAACAAAAAAAAAGAAGATTTTCCGGTACATCTTCAAATACGCGAATGATGAAGCAGTTTACAGTCAGTGTCAGTGAAAAATGAAAATTTCCTCTTTTCTCCTCTGACAGCGCAATAAAGCAGCCATGCACGAGCTGACTGTGGGACAGAAGGTCATATGCAAGCACAAGAATGGCCGCTACTACCAGTGTGACGTGGTGCAGCTGTCTAAAGAGACGTTCTACGAGGTCAACTTTGATGATGGTTCCTTTAGCGATAATCTGTTCCCCGAGGATATTGTGGTAGGTTTCGCTACTTTATCTCAGCGCTGGCTTTTCTTTCAGTTTAATAAGAGAGACCACGCAGAGTTTGAAAAGAACTAAAGTTACTGTGAAGGAATGTAGATCAGGAACGCTATATTAACAAAAGTATTGGGCCACCTGCTCATTACATCTACAGGAGCTTTTCTGAAATCTCATTGTAAATCCATAGGCGTTCATGTAGAGTTGGGTTTTTTATACCTGCAGACTTCTTGAATTATGGGTCAGCTGCCATCTGCTGTGGTAACACACACACATACACACACACACGCAGACAGGAGTGGTTTCACTGTATGCTATAGTTAGAATATTTTCACCCTTTTACCCTGCAGTCAGACAGCCCTTGCTGTGAAGCTTTTTTATCCATCTGTGCTTTCTTCAAAGCCACCAGACTCCTTTGACAAAAACAGTAGTTGTACACAGGAGTTTCTGGTGTGCTGCTGCCTCGATGGTATTCCAAATACCATTTGGTGCCTTGCATTTGACTCTAGAACAAAGAGAGTTAGCAATTACATGTTAAGGGTTTTTTGGTAAACATAAGATTAAAAGTTGTACATTCCCGTTTGTGTCAGGGTGCATAAAATTGTTATCTTTCGCTCAGTTTCCGTTGAACTCTGTCGTCTGTGGTTTTTGTCTGACAGAGCCGAGACTGCGCTCAGCTTGGACCCCCACCGCAGGGTGAAGTGGTTCAGGTGAGATGGACAGACGGCCTGGTGTACGGGGCTAAATTTGTGGCAGCTCACGTCATTCAGATGTACCTGGTAAGAATTTTTTTTAATCCTCAGTTTGTGTAAAGTAAGAAAAAAAAAAACAACAACAAAAAACGTAATTTTCACAGTTAATATCAGAGTAGGATAACAAACAACAACCTGAATGAATATGGAGAGAATTTGTGGACTCTGTTGTGTCATTAAATCATTTTTATTTTATGAAGAAAACAGCAGAAATGCTGCTTTCATGTTTCAGGAGCGCAAAGTGAGTGGATGGTACTCAACATAAAGAATCAGATTTCTAACAGAAGCGTAAAAGCGAAATCGATTATTGTAGTTGGGAAAAGAAAAGAGATAAAATCCTAGAGTCACCGGCCTGTCTTTCCAAAGCAAGACTTACAGAGGAGAGTAGCACCCCCAAGGTTATAAAATAAAATACACAGACTGGGTAAATGTACATTTAAAAGAGCACTGCAAGAGGCTCTCCTATATAATTGATAAATCTATGGACTGGGCTTCCTTTATAGGCTACACAACAAATTTAACACTAAACAAGCTACTTTAAACCACATCATCAACCAGTGTACACACTCACACCTACAGTAGTACACTCATAAAGAAGCGTAGTCACAGTTAGAAAACACAAAATATCTGTCTTAGGTGACATCATGTACAAAACAGGTGACGTTTTCTCAAGATGCATTAATGGATTAATGAACTGTGCCACACACTTGGACAGTTGGGGTCACTGACTGTTATTGCAGACTATCCTCAACACATTTCTGTCTGTATTTGCCATTTTTGAGCACGCTCATTCTTTAAAGCTAGCTGCACAAGCTGATGAACAACCTCTTTTTAGGTCCAAAGTGACATGAGGTGTGCTTCCCAAAGTCTGACGTGCATAGGCCCACGTGCTCCAGTGTCCAGGCTACTTACTGCAGTTGCTGCAGAAGCCATAAGCTGCATTAACTTCAGTATGACTTCATTTTACTTATAGTTGTAGAAGTATAATAGTATGTTTCAGCTGAGGGGGTACAGTGGCCTTTTTGGACAGGCCTGGACCCCCAAGGCCAGTTCTGAACTCCAGTGCTGTGGTCCAGCCTCCTGAAATTTCATGAATGCCTCAAGCAGAGTAAAACAGGCAGGTTACAGAAACAAACCTTGGAGACAAGAAGTCAGCAGCATACGAATCCTTTTTAAGTATTATTAATTCTGTTATGAAAGGACAAGCATTAAGTATCCCTAACCTGGGTGAAAACAAGAATAAGGTGTGGGGCAGAGTCAGTGCAGTACATCACAGCTGCCTTTAAATTTGACAGTCCTTTTAAACCAGCTGCAATGATTCGCCCTGCTGTGGGTGAAGCAGGGGACCGAGGCAGCAGACCAACCAAACTGGCAGTAGATGAAATACAGAAGGAACAGATGGGTGAGGAAGGCCAGATGTTGAACAGGTGCAAGCTCTATTCAGGAGCACGGGCCTGCATGGACTAGTTGGCATACTAAACGGTTAAATTACACAAGAGGAAGGAGTGGCACAATCCAAGGCTGTACCACTGATTTAAATTTGGCTCGTTGGCCTCAAAGTTGCCCCCATGCTCCTGCCTTGCTTAGAACACCCCCTGAAGTCCTGTTCTGTCAGCATGTCAAGAACCATGTACACTGAATCTCTTTCATGTCTGAAACTAAGAATTTTTGGATAACTTTTTTTTTTAATCAAATTGTTTTAATGTACATACACCATTAAACAATGAAAATAGAAAAGGGACTACCATGACCAGGCGTCCAAGCAGTAAAGTGGATGACTTACCACTCAGACAGGCTCCTTCACTGGCTGTTTTTAAATCCCGTTTTAAAAACACACTTTTTTCCTTGGCTTTTGACTCGGTGTGAAATGTTGACAATAATTTTAACTTACTGGTTTTGTCCTTTTATGATTTTCTCTGTCTCTGCATATTTTACCATCTTTTAGTTAATGACCTTTGTTGTCTTTTATGTCTTTACTTTAGGTGTACAGCACTTTGGTCAGCCTCGTTGTTGTTGTTTTTAAGTGCTTTATAAATAAACTGGTATGGCATGTGTGTATTTGTGCGTGTGTGTGTGTGTGTGTGTGGATTCTTATTCTGTGTAGCTACCGTTGATTGTACTGCTGTCTGTCTTGGCCAGGACACTCCTGTAAAAGATATTTATAATCTCAAACAACATTATATCCTGGTTAAATAAAGGTTAAAATGAAATAAGTGTTGGACAGGCTAGTCAAGAAATAAAAAATAATGTACAGCTCGACATAAAGTGAGACTTTACTCTCAAACCTGAAGGATTTTCTTTTGGTTGTTTCTGGAAACCTCCAGTATATCAGCAGGCAGATTCTAATGAGACAAACTGAATGTTTCTTAGTTTGACTGTCTGTGTCCTGATTGTGTTTAATATTTTTCTGGACTTCAGGTGGAATTTGAGGATGGGTCGCAGCTAACAGCCAAGAGAGATGATGTCTACACTCTGGATGAAGAACTGCCCAAGAGAGTCAAAACCAGACTGGTATGTTCTCTCCTTTTAATACAGTACACTGACAAACATATCGGGCCACCTACACATTAGACCTAAAGGAGCTTTTATGACATTGCATTCTATGTGAGGGATTAATGTGGAGTTGGTTGCCCCTTTGCAGCTATAACAGCTTCCACTCTTCTAGGAAGGCTTTCTTTAAGTTTTTGGAGTGTATCTGTGGGAATTTTTGCCCACTCATTTGGAAGAGCATTTGTGAGGTCAGACACTGATATTGGACCAGAGGGCCTGACTCGTAATCTCTGTTCTAGTTCACAATGGGGTTGAGGTCAGGGCTCTGTGTGGGCCAGTCAAGTTCTATACCAAACTCATCCAAACATGCCTTTTTGGACCTTGCTTTGCGCACTGGGGCACAGTCAGGCTGGAACAGAAAATGCCTACCCCAAACTGTTCCCACAAAGTTGGAAGCATAGACATGTCCAAACTGTCTTTGTTAGCTGAAGCATTAAGATTTCCGTTTACTAGAACTAAAGGACCCAAGTCAACCCCAGGAAAAACAACCCCATTAGCCCCTCTCCACCAAACTTTACAGTTGGCACAGTGCAGTCAGGCATGTAATTTTCTCTCCTGGCATATGCCGAACCAAGAGTCATCCATCAGACTGCCAGAAAGAGAATTGTCACGCGTTTCACTACTCAAGAGTCCAGTAGCAGCATGCTCTACACCACCCCATCCAGTGCTTGTCTTTGTATCTGCGTATGTAATGCTTGCATGCAGCTGCTTGGCCATGGAAGCTCCTGCTGCACAGATTTTGTGCTGATGGTAATAACTGCAAAATTCCAAACCTCCTCTGCCATTAATTTAGCAGAGCTTTGGTGACTTTTATGCACTATCCGCCTCAGCTCTCTGCAACCCCACCCTTCAATATTACACGGCCTGACACTTGACGGCTGAGTTGCTGTGGTTCTTAAATGCTTCCACTTTGCACCAATACCACTTACAGCTGATGGTGGAAAATCGAAGAAGGAACAAATTTCACCAACAAATTTGTTGAACCTTGTTGGAATTCAGTGAGCTCTGAATGAAATGCCTGAATTCAGTGATTGAGAGATGTGGCCCGAAACGTTTGTCCATATGGTGTGTGTTCTGTGCAGTAATACTTCTTGCTTTACAGTTTGAATGTTCTGAAAACCAAAGGAAGATTTCAAAGAATCGCAATGACGGTCCCATCTCTTTTCAGTCTAAAGCGTCAGACATGAGGTTCGACGGAATCTTTGAGGAGAAGGAAATCATTCAGGAGTCAAAGAGACAGAGAGTCATCAACTCCCGTTACAGGGGGGACTACATCGAGCCTGTGATTTACAGAGCCATCATGGAGTAACGGCCACTTGCTGTCTGCCCACCCACTCACCAGCAGCACTGACAGACTGACCTGTGCTCACTGTACCTTATCTCAGCAGCTAGCCGCAGAGAGAGTGTAGCTCCAGACGACTTCCTTCAGGACCCACTTTTGACTGTTCTCTTTTTTACTCATCCATGTGTAAGTCAAGGAAAGTATTGTTTCATTTACATTTTCCATATAACGCCACCGGCGGCTGAATTCCAGCCCAGCAGATCAAAACGGAAGGAAGCAATACAAGAAAAAAATGGCATTGCATCAGTAAAGTAGCATTTTGACACAGAGATGTCAGTTTGAAAAAAGGAAAGCTAAGGAAGGTGTTTATTCTGCAGTAATGTGAGATTATCATCTTGATACTAAACATTTCAATCAAGGCTGCCAACGTAGTGTTACTCTATATCTAAAGAAAGATTTTGCTTTATTTCATTCTGTCCTTTTGCCACTAGTGCCTGTGATACACTGAGCCCGGCAGGTACCAAAGGTCAACATTTGAAATCTTTGATACGCTCAGATTTAGGAATTTAGGATTTTGAAATGTCTGATTTCCTGTTTCCTAGCAACCAAACTCTTCGCACTCTTAAATCACGCCCCCAAATTGCAATTTAAGGGTATGAACTGTTACCCTACGCTCGCTGTTGTCCACTGCAGGAACAAACATCCCACACTACTGAGCGCCTCTCACCTCTGGACCCACCCCCTGTTGAACCTTCTGAACCCGTTTTCCACTAACATGGCACCGTCCTCCACGCAAGGATCCGTTCTATGCATTTGCACCAAACAGAAAAGATTCCAAACATTGGAATCAAGAAATTCAGCGAAGAGTTACCCCAAATTCTGCTACATAATTCTATGTACTGTTCAGTTGTCATAATAAGGAGCTGGTTCTCCAGTGTGGCACTGAGGCTTGGATCACGTCAGTGGAAAACGGATATTTGAGGGCTGTTTTGGGGTGAGGTGCTTCCAAGCAGTGCTCAGAAACTGCAAGGTGGGACTCAGTGCCAAAGTCCAAACAAGCTCTTTTTTTTTTTTTTTTTTTAAGTAGACAATCTCTTCTTCTCTTAAATGTCAGCAATAATTGCACAAAGTTTGACAGTGGCAGTGCAGCAACCATTTTAGCTGTGGTGCTTAGATTTGATGTTGCAATCGAAGCCGTCACAAAATGACGGGGCCGCCTAGTGTCTGCTGCAGTGGAAAGACACCCGATCTACACCGGAGTTGTCAAAAATCCTTAAATCTGCCGCTGCTGAGGCTCATCAGCAGCTACGGCAGTAGTAATATTAGGAGTAGAAGTTTTTATTCCATTAAAGATGATCAGAGGCAAAATGCTGGAAAATGTATTTAAAGGATTAATCAGTTAATTGTTGGAGATTTAAAGTGTTACCCCTGAAATCTGCCGGGCTCCAACCTCTGAGGAGGCTAGACTGAAATTCTGCCGTGCTAATCTGATTTAACACAACTTTAATTATTCATACACAACAGGACCCAGGGCCAAAACATTACAGAGGGAAAAAAAAAACAACAACAACAACAACAGCCTAACTCTCCACTAAAGTGATGTAACATCTCAAAAATTTGTTATTCAGCCACAAACCATCACAATGAAGCTCGTGTGACTCATGTATTACCATAGCTTCTGGTCACAGAGGAAACCATTTGTTTCCCAAATTATCAATTAAGTGTTCTGTTTTTGTATGCATGTGTTTGAATAATTTAGACCTGAAAGATGAAAAACGTTCTGCCCAAGACACCACCTACCCAGCGCCGCTTTTTGCAAATGCTGTGGTTCTGCTGGCCTCGTTGAGTCGTGACCTCAGGTTCGCACTGGGGCGGCTGGGATGAGAATTATCACCTTATGTCAGTCAGAGAGGGGTGGAGTTGGGAACGAGTTGCTGTCCAAAGGGGAGGAGTTCAAGTATTGGGGTCTTGTTCACAAGCAAGGTGAGGGTGGAGCGGGAGATTAACAGACTGATTGGTGCAGCATCAGCATTGGCGCGGGCGTTGTACCGTCTGTTGTGATGTGAAGCGACCTGAGTGTGAACGGGAAGCCTTCAGTTTACTATTGATTTATGTTCCTTCCCTCACCTATAGTCACAAGCACTGGGTAGTGACCAAAATAACAAGACTGTGGATACAGTCAGCAGAAATGAGGTTCCTCTGAAGGGTGTCGGGCCTTAGAGATAGGGTGAGGAGCTCGCTCATTTTGGAGGGGCTCAGAGTAGAGCCACTGCTCCTCCACATCAAAAGGAGCCAGTTGAGGTAGTTTGGGTGTCTGGTCAGGCTTGGGGATGCCCTGAAGCAGTTGGACGTGGCCAGGGAGAAGGAGGTCTGTGCGACCCAGATAAATGGCAGGAAATGGGTGGATGGGTGGGTGTTAAAAAACCAGAGTGATGTTTGAGAAGCATATAAGGTCTTCTGAATGACTGAAGATTCCTAACCCTCTCTGATCACTAAATGGACTTTAAAGGTTCTTCAAGATTTCCTGATGGTGTTATTAGAGGTTACAGAACCTGTGGAGGAACTGTCGTTTACCTCTGTGACTTGAATACATGCTGAACCATGAGCTGCACAGACCTGAAATGGGATTACAGAGCAAATGCTCACTTTAACCAACTGGTAGTCAAGCCTCGATGACTTTCAGACATTTCCACTCTTCATAGACGAGCATCAGAGTACCGATGTTTTATAGTAATTTAAAAAAAAACTCAAATGCTGATGTCTCTTTTTCCAAAGAGTGATGTTACAATGAGCTCATTGTTAACATTGAACAAACACAAAAATACCTTGCTGTTTGTTCTGTAATGCAGCTTCAACAGCCGAGTTTCTGTACAGATACAGAACGTTTGATATCTTTGAAACAACAGTTGAGACTTTTGAATTTTTCAAACTTATTGCAGATTTGTGCCCTTTTTTCTGGAAGATACAAAAAACCCAATTCTTCACCTACAAGAACTTTGCCTGAAATTGTTTTGAGTGGAAGGCAGCTGGACCTTTTTTTAGGTTCTTGAAGACATTTCAGCTCTCATCTGAAAGACTTCTTCAGTTCTAAAGACTGATGGAGAGTCATCAGCCTGTAAGGGATCAGTGTGTAACAGTTAAGGTGCTCTGTTATTACAGATAGTCTAGTAAACTTATTTATACTTTTTATAGTGTAAAATCACTCTAGGACAAGGGTTTAGAGCTGGTTTAAAGCCGTTTTAGAGCCAATTTTTGTCAAATAAAAATCTATATGTAAATAAAATCCAAAACCTATTGGGCCTTATAACGAAGTTTGCACAGAATAGTAAGCATATATTAGTCTGTTAATTTTGCAAATTAATGTAGATTAAAATCCTTAATCACATGTGACTACGCTGCTACAGACTTGGCATTTTAACTTTGTGTTTTTGTTATGTTAACAGGTTTTTTTTGCATTTAATAAGTTGAAGAGCTGAAATAATGAAAATTGCCGCATCCAAAAATATACTGGCATGTACAGGCCTGCTTTGAAACAGAATAAAGTTATGCAGGTCTTACTTGTGTTTGTGCAAATTGATTAAATACATCGGTAAGCTATTAGCCTTTGCAGTTGAAGCAACCAGATCTATAGAAAGTAATTGTTCATTTCCATATTCCCATTCATATTGAGTTTTTTTGGGTGGTTTTTTTTTTGGGTAAAAATAACAGGGAGCCAGTGAAGATTGGCAAATGAGCCACTACGGCTCCAAATCCGCAGGTTCGAGACCCCGGCTAGGATAATAATCATTGTGTTTTTGTTCACTTATGAAGAGATATTTGTATCTACAGTATTAGCAGGTCCCCTTCTATAGGAGTTACCATGTTGCACCACCAAGTTTCTACAGTAGCTCAGAACAGGCAGACTTGAATACAGGCTTTTGCATTTTTTCAAGCTAGCTAGCTAGTTTACCATAAGTTTAATGTGTAAATCACTACACTGTGGATTAATCTGCTGTGGTGACTGCTTGGGGAGAATACAAAGGAGCAGCCGAAGGTACTTTAGCCAGGCTAACATTGCACATCAGCTATAATCTGTTACCACTGTCGTATGAAAACTGATCGAATTCTCGTATCTTATTCAGTTCCGTTGCATCTCCAAATTCTAATTATATCTACACACACAAACCTCTGGATGTGGTCATGGAGGATTCCATTTTGACCCCTGATGGCCACCGTAGGTTCTCCCATGCCTTTGAATGCCTGTCCTCGCTCCTTTCCCTTTCCAAATGTTGCATTTCTGCCTTATCACCAGTAGATGTCACTAAATGTCACACACTGCTCCTTTAAAACTGAAACGTCTTCAAGAATTTTTTTAAAAAAACAAAAAAAAAATTGTTGTCTTCAGCTCAGGCACTAAAGACAACCTCCCTGCAACTGGAACGTCTCGTTTTCCCCCACTGTTACAAAAGCACTGGTGCTGCAGCTCTAAGGCGTGGATCAAGTGTTTCTCTGTGGGAGCGGTGCCATTCAATCCACTGACGATGCCTCCTTTTTATTAACTGCATTCCTTCTGCATTTAGCCAAACTGAATTTCGCGTTTCCGTTGTTTTTACCTGCCTATTTATTAAAGGTGCTCTGAGAGAGTTTCCTCTGCATTAACAGAGTCTGCAGTGCCGCTGCAGAGGTCGAGGATGTATGTTCTATTTTTTCTACACTCTAGATGAATTTTAAAGAGTCCATTGGGATTTTTAATGCGCTTTGTTCCCCCTCTCTCCTACTGAAAACTGTGCTCCGCACTTTTATTTAAATTTGCGAGGATATTTGAGAAGTTGTGTGCTGCATTGATAAATTTGTTAAAAATGTTTTAGAATGTTAATTGTACATTTATAAAACGTCTTATGGATTGTGTGCCCCTCACTCCTCCTCTTCCTCCTACTGGCCGAGCTTTGGCTGTCCCAGGCAGAGGAAGGCCAGCTCAGAGGGTCTGTCGCCATCAGTCCGGTGCAGAAAAACTTAATTTTATTCAGAAACTGTCGGCGGAGTTGTCCACGAGTGAGTGAGAGAGGAGTGGGGGATTTTTTAAAAATTCTATTTTATTGTGTTTTGTAAACCCGTTCTGTGTTAATGTCATTTTAAGATGTTACCTGTCGACCCAGGAGAGATGCTGTCCGTTCTCCTCCTGAGGAAAAATAAAATGACTCGCACATTATCATTAAAACATTTTGTAAAAGATCATGTGTTGGTTTCAGTAAAGAAATCTGCTTAAGCTCCATTTCTCTGTCTTCATTCTGCATTCGCTTGATACTTATTCATATTTTCGGATACTCATTTTTCTGAAGTGGGCAACTGCTTAAATATAAAGGGATTAGAAACTGTAAGTGATGCCAAAACTAAAGTATCAAAATCCTAATAAAAAGTTTGCTATAAAAAGTTTATCACTTCAAAACTTTGAATTTTGTAATTTCACATTAATTAGGTGGAAGCTATAATTATTTAAACTTCCCTCAGTGATTTTTTTTTTAAATCAAGAATTCCACTTATTTTTATTATTCCTCAATCTGCATGTTGCTTGAAGCTAGACTAAGAAGAGATGCAACTATCAGCGAGCAGCAGTATGGCTGGAAAGAGCACTAGACGTGATATTTTCTGATAGAGAAGTATAGAAAAGGTCAGAAGGAGTTGCACTGTGTCTTTGTGGATCTAGAGAGAGCATATGATAGGGTGCCAAGAGAGGAACTGTGGAATTTTATGAGGACATCAGGTGTGGCAGAGAAGTATGTGAAGGTGGTGCAGGACGTGTATGAAGACAGCGAGACAGTGGTGAGGTGTGCAGCTGGAGTGACAGATGGGCTCAAGGTGGGGGTGGGATTACATCAGGGATCAGCTCTGAGCCCCTTCTTGTTTGCAATGGTGATGGACAGATTGACAGATGAGGTCAGGTAGGAGTCTCTGTGGACTATGATGTTTGCAGATGACATTGTGATCTGTAGTGAGAGTAGAGAAGAGGTGGAGGAGAGCCTTGAGAGT